>OX608073.1:215090948-215220051 GCA_951509635.1 Eupeodes luniger
ATAATAATAATAATAATAATAATAATAATAATAATAATAATAATAATAATAATAATAATAATAATAATAATAATAATAATAATAATAATAATAATAATAATAATAATAATAATAATAATAATAATAATAATAATAATAATAATAATAATAATAATAATAATAATAATAATAATAATAATAATAATAATAATAATAATAATAATAATAATAATAATAATAATAATAATAATAATAATAATAATAATAATAATAATAATAATAATAATAATAATAATAATAATAATAATAATAATAATAATAATAATAATAATAATAATAATAATAATAATAATAATAATAATAATAATAATAATAATAATAATAATAATAATAATAATAATAATAATAATAATAATAATAATAATAATAATAATAATAATAATAATAATAATAATAATAATAATAATAATAATAATAATAATAATAATAATAATAATAATAATAATAATAATAATAATAATAATAATAATAATAATAATAATAATAATAATAATAATAATAATAATAATAATAATAATAATAATAATAATAATAATAATAATAATAATAATAATAATAATAATAATAATAATAATAATAATAATAATAATAATAATAATAATAATAATAATAATAATAATAATAATAATAATAATAATAATAATAATAATAATAATAATAATAATAATAATAATAATAATAATAATAATAATAATAATAATAATAATAATAATAATAATAATAATAATAATAATAATAATAATAATAATAATAATAATAATAATAATAATAATAATAATAATAATAATAATAATAATAATAATAATAATAATAATAATAATAATAATAATAATAATAATAATAATAATAATAATAATAATAATAATAATAATAATAATAATAATAATAATAATAATAATAAT
Source organism: Eupeodes luniger (assembly GCA_951509635.1). Taxonomy (NCBI): domain Eukaryota; kingdom Metazoa; phylum Arthropoda; class Insecta; order Diptera; family Syrphidae; genus Eupeodes; species Eupeodes luniger. Next base: position 215,091,890 of record OX608073.1, read on the forward strand.
AATAATAATAATAATAATAATAATAATAATAATAATAATAATAATAATAATAATAATAATAATAATAATAATAATAATAATAATAATAATAATAATAATAATAATAATAATAATAATAATAATAATAATAATAATAATAATAATAATAATAATAATAATAATAATAATAATAATAATAATAATAATAATAATAATAATAATAATAATAATAATAATAATAATAATAATAATAATAATAATAATAATAATAATAATAATAATAATAATAATAATAATAATAATAATAATAATAATAATAATAATAATAATAATAATAATAATAATAATAATAATAATAATAATAATAATAATAATAATAATAATAATAATAATAATAATAATAATAATAATAATAATAATAATAATAATAATAATAATAATAATAATAATAATAATAATAATAATAATAATAATAATAATAATAATAATAATAATAATAATAATAATAATAATAATAATAATAATAATAATAATAATAATAATAATAATAATAATAATAATAATAATAATAATAATAATAATAATAATAATAATAATAATAATAATAATAATAATAATAATAATAATAATAATAATAATAATAATAATAATAATAATAATAATAATAATAATAATAATAATAATAATAATAATAATAATAATAATAATAATAATAATAATAATAATAATAATAATAATAATAATAATAATAATAATAATAATAATAATAATAATAATAATAATAATAATAATAATAATAATAATAATAATAATAATAATAATAATAATAATAATAATAATAATAATAATAATAATAATAATAATAATAATAATAATAATAATAATAATAATAATAATAATAATAATAATAATAATAATAATAATAATAATAATAATAATAATAATAATAATAATAATAATAATAATAATAATAATAATAATAATAATAATAATAATAATAATAATAATAATAATAATAATAATAATAATAATAATAATAATAATAATAATAATAATAATAATAATAATAATAATAATAATAATAATAATAATAATAATAATAATAATAATAATAATAATAATAATAATAATAATAATAATAATAATAATAATAATAATAATAATAATAATAATAATAATAATAATAATAATAATAATAATAATAATAATAATAATAATAATAATAATAATAATAATAATAATAATAATAATAATAATAATAATAATAATAATAATAATAATAATAATAATAATAATAATAATAATAATAATAATAATAATAATAATAATAATAATAATAATAATAATAATAATAATAATAATAATAATAATAATAATAATAATAATAATAATAATAATAATAATAATAATAATAATAATAATAATAATAATAATAATAATAATAATAATAATAATAATAATAATAATAATAATAATAATAATAATAATAATAATAATAATAATAATAATAATAATAATAATAATAATAATAATAATAATAATAATAATAATAATAATAATAATAATAATAATAATAATAATAAATAATAATAATAATAATAATAATAATAATAATAATAATAATAATAATAATAATAATAATAATAATAATAATAATAATAATAATAATAATAATAATAATAATAATAATAATAATAATAATAATAATAATAATAATAATAATAATAATAATAATAATAATAATAATAATAATAATAATAATAATAATAATAATAATAATAATAATAATAATAATAATAATAATAATAATAATAATAATACAGTCAAACTTCCCTATAACGAACTTCTACATAACGAAGATCTCTCTATTACGAATTGCTTTTAAGTACACATCTTTTTGGTTACTTTTTTGGTGTGTTTTGATCTCCTTAGAACGAATTTCCATAAAGCGAATTTTTCTCTACAACGAACAAATTTTGTTGCTGGAAATCCAAATCTCATACGATTTTGTTTCCACATAACGAATTTTTTCAAATAATTTTCTGTTAAAAACAACATCATGCATAGAAAAAAAAACCTTATAAGGGGATTTCCCTAAGATTTTAAATCCAAGCATTCTATGTTCAAGCTTCAGTGAATATAATTGAAAATGTCTCGCAGTAGCATTTCTCTTGAAAAAAATTTGTTATTATTGATATTGACGTGTTTCGAACCTTTCTGGAGATGAAGAGTAACGTACCGACGAATTTATTTGAATCTCTTAATTTATTAGACGATTTTTTTGAAAAAGAAAAATGGAAAAATGTTATCCAAACTAAAATCACTGACTTCTTTAAATAAAAGTAAAAACAAAACATTTCTGTATAACGAATTTTCTATATAACGAAATAATTTTCTGGTCCCGTGCAAATTCGCTATAGGGAAGTTTGACTGTAATAATAATAATAATAATAATAATAATAATAATAATAATAATAATAATAATAATAATAATAATAATAATAATAATAATAATAATAATAATAATAATAATAATAATAATAATAATAATAATAATAATAATAATAATAATAATAATAATAATAATAATAATAATAATAATAATAATAATAATAATAATAATAATAATAATAATAATAATAATAATAATAATAATAATAATAATAATAATAATAATAATAATAATAATAATAATAATAATAATAATAATAATAATAATAATAATAATAATAATAATAATAATAATAATAATAATAATAATAATAATAATAATAATAATAATAATAATAATAATAATAATAATAATAATAATAATAATAATAATAATAATAATAATAATAATAATAATAATAATAATAATAATAATAATAATAATAATAATAATAATAATAATAATAATAATAATAATAATAATAATAATAATAATAATAATAATAATAATAATAATAATAATAATAATAATAATAATAATAATAATAATAATAATAATAATAATAATAATAATAATAATAATAATAATAATAATAATAATAATAATAATAATAATAATAATAATAATAATAATAATAATAATAATAATAATAATAATAATAATAATAATAATAATAATAATAATAATAATAATAATAATAATAATAATAATAATAATAATAATAATAATAATAATAATAATAATAATAATAATAATAATAATAATAATAATAATAATAATAATAATAATAATAATAATAATAATAATAATAATAATAATAATAATAATAATAATAATAATAATAATAATAATAATAATAATAATAATAATAATAATAATAATAATAATAATAATAATAATAATAATAATAATAATAATAATAATAATAATAATAATAATAATAATAATAATAATAATAATAATAATAATAATAATAATAATAATAATAATAATAATAATAATAATAATAATAATAATAATAATAATAATAATAATAATAATAATAATAATAATAATAATAATAATAATAATAATAATAATAATAATAATAATAATAATAATAATAATAATAATAATAATAATAATAATAATAATAATAATAATAATAATAATAATAATAATAATAATAATAATAATAATAATAATAATAATAATAATAATAATAATAATAATAATAATAATAATAATAATAATAATAATAATAATAATAATAATAATAATAATAATAATAATAATAATAATAATAATAATAATAATAATAATAATAATAATAATAATAATAATAATAATAATAATAATAATAATAATAATAATAATAATAATAATAATAATAATAATAATAATAATAATAATAATAATAATAATAATAATAATAATAATAATAATAATAATAATAATAATAATAATAATAATAATAATAATAATAATAATAATAATAATAATAATAATAATAATAATAATAATAATAATAATAATAATAATAATAATAATAATAATAATAATAATAATAATAATAATAATAATAATAATAATAATAATAATAATAATAATAATAATAATAATAATAATAATAATAATAATAATAATAATAATAATAATAATAATAATAATAATAATAATAATAATAATAATAATAATAATAATAATAATAATAATAATAATAATAATAATAATAATAATAATAATAATAATAATAATAATAATAATAATAATAATAATAATAATAATAATAATAATAATAATAATAATAATAATAATAATAATAATAATAATAATAATAATAATAATAATAATAATAATAATAATAATAATAATAATAATAATAATAATAATAATAATAATAATAATAATAATAATAATAATAATAATAATAATAATAATAATAATAATAATAATAATAATAATAATAATAATAATAATAATAATAATAATAATAATAATAATAATAATAATAATAATAATAATAATAATAATAATAATAATAATAATAATAATAATAATAATAATAATAATAATAATAATAATAATAATAATAATAATAATAATAATAATAATAATAATAATAATAATAATAATAATAATAATAATAATAATAATAATAATAATAATAATAATAATAATAATAATAATAATAATAATAATAATAATAATAATAATAATAATAATAATAATAATAATAATAATAATAATAATAATAATAATAATAATAATAATAATAATAATAATAATAATAATAATAATAATAATAATAATAATAATAATAATAATAATAATAATAATAATAATAATAATAATAATAATAATAATAATAATAATAATAATAATAATAATAATAATAATAATAATAATAATAATAATAATAATAATAATAATAATAATAATAATAATAATAATAATAATAATAATAATAATAATAATAATAATAATAATAATAATAATAATAATAATAATAATAATAATAATAATAATAATAATAATAATAATAATAATAATAATAATAATAATAATAATAATAATAATAATAATAATAATAATAATAATAATAATAATAATAATAATAATAATAATAATAATAATAATAATAATAATAATAATAATAATAATAATAATAATAATAATAATAATAATAATAATAATAATAATAATAATAATAATAATAATAATAATAATAATAATAATAATAATAATAATAATAATAATAATAATAATAATAATAATAATAATAATAATAATAATAATAATAATAATAATAATAATAATAATAATAATAATAATAATAATAATAATAATAATAATAATAATAATAATAATAATAATAATAATAATAATAATAATAATAATAATAATAATAATAATAATAATAATAATAATAATAATAATAATAATAATAATAATAATAATAATAATAATAATAATAATAATAATAATAATAATAATAATAATAATAATAATAATAATAATAATAATAATAATAATAATAATAATAATAATAATAATAATAATAATAATAATAATAATAATAATAATAATAATAATAATAATAATAATAATAATAATAATAATAATAATAATAATAATAATAATAATAATAATAATAATAATAATAATAATAATAATAATAATAATAATAATAATAATAATAATAATAATAATAATAATAATAATAATAATAATAATAATAATAATAATAATAATAATAATAATAATAATAATAATAATAATAATAATAATAATAATAATAATAATAATAATAATAATAATAATAATAATAATAATAATAATAATAATAATAATAATAATAATAATAATAATAATAATAATAATAATAATAATAATAATAATAATAATAATAATAATAATAATAATAATAATAATAATAATAATAATAATAATAATAATAATAATAATAATAATAATAATAATAATAATAATAATAATAATAATAATAATAATAATAATAATAATAATAATAATAATAATAATAATAATAATAATAATAATAATAATAATAATAATAATAATAATAATAATAATAATAATAATAATAATAATAATAATAATAATAATAATAATAATAATAATAATAATAATAATAATAATAATAATAATAATAATAATAATAATAATAATAATAATAATAATAATAATAATAATAATAATAATAATAATAATAATAATAATAATAATAATAATAATAATAATAATAATAATAATAATAATAATAATAATAATAATAATAATAATAATAATAATAATAATAATAATAATAATAATAATAATAATAATAATAATAATAATAATAATAATAATAATAATAATAATAATAATAATAATAATAATAATAATAATAATAATAATAATAATAATAATAATAATAATAATAATAATAATAATAATAATAATAATAATAATAATAATAATAATAATAATAATAATAATAATAATAATAATAATAATAATAATAATAATAATAATAATAATAATAATAATAATAATAATAATAATAATAATAATAATAATAATAATAATAATAATAATAATAATAATAATAATAATAATAATAATAATAATAATAATAATAATAATAATAATAATAATAATAATAATAATAATAATAATAATAATAATAATAATAATAATAATAATAATAATAATAATAATAATAATAATAATAATAATAATAATAATAATAATAATAATAATAATAATAATAATAATAATAATAATAATAATAATAATAATAATAATAATAATAATAATAATAATAATAATAATAATAATAATAATAATAATAATAATAATAATAATAATAATAATAATAATAATAATAATAATAATAATAATAATAATAATAATAATAATAATAATAATAATAATAATAATAATAATAATAATAATAATAATAATAATAATAATAATAATAATAATAATAATAATAATAATAATAATAATAATAATAATAATAATAATAATAATAATAATAATAATAATAATAATAATAATAATAATAATAATAATAATAATAATAATAATAATAATAATAATAATAATAATAATAATAATAATAATAATAATAATAATAATAATAATAATAATAATAATAATAATAATAATAATAATAATAATAATAATAATAATAATAATAATAATAATAATAATAATAATAATAATAATAATAATAATAATAATAATAATAATAATAATAATAATAATAATAATAATAATAATAATAATAATAATAATAATAATAATAATAATAATAATAATAATAATAATAATAATAATAATAATAATAATAATAATAATAATAATAATAATAATAATAATAATAATAATAATAATAATAATAATAATAATAATAATAATAATAATAATAATAATAATAATAATAATAATAATAATAATAATAATAATAATAATAATAATAATAATAATAATAATAATAATAATAATAATAATAATAATAATAATAATAATAATAATAATAATAATAATAATAATAATAATAATAATAATAATAATAATAATAATAATAATAATAATAATAATAATAATAATAATAATAATAATAATAATAATAATAATAATAATAATAATAATAATAATAATAATAATAATAATAATAATAATAATAATAATAATAATAATAATAATAATAATAATAATAATAATAATAATAATAATAATAATAATAATAATAATAATAAGGGGCCGTTCATAAAATACGTCACGCTAAAATCAGCTTTTTCTGACCCCCTCCCCCCCATTGTCACGCTGTGTCACGCTTTCTGTGACCCCCCCTAGAAATATTTCGTCACAAAAACGAAGCCCCCCCCTCCCTGAATATGATAAATTCTCTTATCGATGTCATTTTTTTCTAATATATATATATGTATTTCGACCATTAAATTCAAGAGCTATAAATTTCGGTTAAATAGTTCATGTATAAAAAGTATTAAATTGAGAAATATGAAAAAAGCGTCCGAATTAGTTCACTACTGTTAGAGATTCACAGCTGAGCAAATCTTTGTCACCGAGCGACAAACATTATGAGCCATCCTAACATCCAAAGGGACACCCAAAAACATCATCACCAAGTGCAAATTCTATTACACATCAACCATATGTGCAGAGCAACGGCGCTGACAAGAAATTTTTCTTCGTAAAGCAGATTTTTGGGCACGAACGCAAAAACAACCACATTAACGCTGCGCATCCTCATCATAGACGACGTTGACAATCGAATCGAAATCAGACCATCAACATAAACGTGCGCAGGCTACACCCTTTTTCATAGTGTATTGATAAGCGGTAATTGCGACCGAGAGCGACGTCATCGAAGGAAAAGAAATATCAACTTGCAACTGCAGCGGGCCAGCTGCAGCAGCAAAATAGAAAAATAGTCAAAAGAAATACTAATTGAAAATGTTTTAATGAATGGCGAACGTCACGTTAACATAGACCCTCCGTCCCCCCTTGTCACACCTTGTCACACTCAGCAAGAGCCCTCCCCCCGCCTTGTGTGCGAACGTATTTTATGAACGGCCCCTAATAATAATAATAATAATAATAATAATAATAATAATAATAATAATAATAATAATAATAATAATAATAATAATAATAATAATAATAATAATAATAATAATAATAATAATAATAATAATAATAATAATAATAATAATAATAATAATAATAATAATAATAATAATAATAATAATAATAATAATAATAATAATAATAATAATAATAATAATAATAATAATAATAATAATAATAATAATAATAATAATAATAATAATAATAATAATAATAATAATAATAATAATAATAATAATAATAATAATAATAATAATAATAATAATAATAATAATAATAATAATAATAATAATAATAATAATAATAATAATAATAATAATAATAATAATAATAATAATAATAATAATAATAATAATAATAATAATAATAATAATAATAATAATAATAATAATAATAATAATAATAATAATAATAATAATAATAATAATAATAATAATAATAATAATAATAATAATAATAATAATAATAATAATAATAATAATAATAATAATAATAATAATAATAATAATAATAATAATAATAATAATAATAATAATAATAATAATAATAATAATAATAATAATAATAATAATAATAATAATAATAATAATAATAATAATAATAATAATAATAATAATAATAATAATAATAATAATAATAATAATAATAATAATAATAATAATAATAATAATAATAATAATAATAATAATAATAATAATAATAATAATAATAATAATAATAATAATAATAATAATAATAATAATAATAATAATAATAATAATAATAATAATAATAATAATAATAATAATAATAATAATAATAATAATAATAATAATAATAATAATAATAATAATAATAATAATAATAATAATAATAATAATAATAATAATAATAATAATAATAATAATAATAATAATAATAATAATAATAATAATAATAATAATAATAATAATAATAATAATAATAATAATAATAATAATAATAATAATAATAATAATAATAATAATAATAATAATAATAATAATAATAATAATAATAATAATAATAATAATAATAATAATAATAATAATAATAATAATAATAATAATAATAATAATAATAATAATAATAATAATAATAATAATAATAATAATAATAATAATAATAATAATAATAATAATAATAATAATAATAATAATAATAATAATAATAATAATAATAATAATAATAATAATAATAATAATAATAATAATAATAATAATAATAATAATAATAATAATAATAATAATAATAATAATAATAATAATAATAATAATAATAATAATAATAATAATAATAATAATAATAATAATAATAATAATAATAATAATAATAATAATAATAATAATAATAATAATAATAATAATAATAATAATAATAATAATAATAATAATAATAATAATAATAATAATAATAATAATAATAATAATAATAATAATAATAATAATAATAATAATAATAATAATAATAATAATAATAATAATAATAATAATAATAATAATAATAATAATAATAATAATAATAATAATAATAATAATAATAATAATAATAATAATAATAATAATAATAATAATAATAATAATAATAATAATAATAATAATAATAACAATAATAATAATAATAATAATAATAATAATAATAATAATAATAATAATAATAATAATAATAATAATAATAATAATAATAATAATAATAATAATAATAATAATAATAATAATAATAATAATAATAATAATAATAATAATAATAATAATAATAATAATAATAATAATAATAATAATAATAATAATAATAATAATAATAATAATAATAATAATAATAATAATAATAATAATAATAATAATAATAATAATAATAATAATAATAATAATAATAATAATAATAATAATAATAATAATAATAATAATAATAATAATAATAATAATAATAATAATAATAATAATAATAATAATAATAATAATAATAATAATAATAATAATAATAATAATAATAATAATAATAATAATAATAATAATAATAATAATAATAATAATAATAATAATAATAATAATAATAATAATAATAATAATAATAATAATAATAATAATAATAAAAATAATAATGATAACAAGTAAAAGTAGTTTTTTGAAAAGCTAAAAAATCAAGCAAGTTTTTAAAAACGATAACCATAGTGTAATATGACTTTTTTTAATAAAACTGTTTTAAAGTTCGATGTAAAAAATTAAGTTTGATAAGAACATGATTTTAACTATTAATATTTTGCAAAATAGTGCCGAAAATTGAAATTTTTTAAATGCAAAAATATTGAATGTTTATTCAAAATTGTAAAATATTAACATATAGTAAAAACAAAAAGCATTTGTGGACAGGGTGATTAAAAAACCGACTAAAAGTAGGTTTTTTTTTGAAAGTTTCATTAAAACAACCGTTACTCGAAAACCGTTGGGATGCGGTATAGACAAGTTACCAAATTCTGGTAGGTCATGTCTTGACCATTCAGCATATACAGTTTGGACCATTACTTATGGGACACCCTGTATATGTATGTGTAAACTCCGAAGACATTGTAGAAGAAAGACAAATTCTCCAAGCACTGCATATTTCATTTAGAAGACAGGAATAACATTACTATTTAAAGAAAAATCGCGAATGCACTGGATAACGAATTTGAGAATATACAAATCTTATCGCTTATCTACCACGTCAGGCGAAAAACCGTAGACCGGCGGCTCCTGTATGAACGGGGCATCCTCGCTCGTGATGGAGCGGAGCTGCTTCGGTTCAGTAGGGCTGTGTCCGAAAAGGACCGCATTGATAGGGTGAAGCAGGAGAACCAGTTTTGGTGGCTTCAAACTGCAACTGATAATGGGTAATCCGGGGTGGGGTATTTTTGCCTTGGCCGGCTTACATACTTTTTTTAGTCTTAAGTTTTAGGTTTAAGTAGAGCAGGAATGGTGGCACAATAAAATAAAAAAAAATAAAAAAAAAAAAAAAAAAAATAAAAAAACAAAATCTCATAAAATACAAAACAAAAAAAAGAAATCAAAAATACAAAAAAAAATGCAAACACGTATCACAGACAATATTATAAAAATCATCGATGTAAGTACAAATAGAAGGACATAGTTGTTTTGCCGCTGTGGTTGTTCTAGTTTTAAGTAGTTTGTAGGTAGATTAGGTAATTTTAAGTTTTATTTTAAGGACTTAAGTATGTAAGTAAAAATCCCAAAAAATGATAATGATTTTAGTTTTTAAACTTTTCTAAAAAACAAAAAACATAAATTGAAATAAATAAAACAATCTTAGTTCGTAGGCCGAAAGGCATAAATTTTAAGAATCATGAATTTCTTAGAGCGCCCGATTAGGGCCAGTAAGTTATATTTAAGTAGAATTAATTAGGCTAGTTTCCCATTTTGTCTAGCATGTAAGTAGAGTTAAGTTTAAATGAATAAAAAAATGAAAAAAAAAAAAAAAAAAAAAAATACAAATGTTAAAGACTTTTTAAGACAAGAAAATATTGAAGTTTATTTTACTAAACCAAATAGCCGCACTGGAAACTCCTATGAGGAGAGTTTGCATAACACCATTTGTGTGAAAATACGCGTTCTCACTACTGATAAATTGGAATTGGAAGTAACAATAAAAGAGGAAATATATAAATGTGTAGAATGGTACGAGTACAATAAGTCAAAACACTCAGCAATTAAATTCAAGCCAATAGAAGTCTTAGAAGGAAGAGTAGATAAAGAAAAAGTTGTACTTAATATGAAAAATATGAAAGACAAGGCTATCGATAAACTTTATAAAGATAGAGAAGAATATAATAAAGAAAGAGAAGGAGGGTATGTTAAAAATTACAAAGCCCTCAGGCATACAAAAACCTAGATACATACATATATAAAACTTAAACTTGAAAATATACGAGACCGAATACATTTTCAGATAAAATGGATACTACCTACTAAAATTCCTATTAATGACGCTGACGCAACGTTGACGATAGAAAAAGTTGATACGCAAAGTGGATTTACGGAGATTATTGTAGGTAATGTTAACATAGTAAATAGATACGATGTTAATTTATTTACCAACATAAACCCAGCAGAAATTTTTAAAAGTATTTCTTGTTTAGAAGAAAATATTTCGGATATACAAGTTGAAAACAGAAAAGCAATTTTAGGAATTTTAATAAACGAATTAGATTCACTGAAATAAACAATATACACTATTATTCCACATAGACACAAAAGAGGGCTTATTAATGTAATAGGTACAGGATTTAAATGGTTATACAGCACTATGGATGACGATGACAGGAAAAACAAGTATTCATTAATCATAGTTTTAACCAAACATTTTTGACACTAAAACAAACGATTGAAAAAGATAGATTTAAAATATCATACCAGTTTAACAATATAAAAAGGAAACATTTGAATTCAACAATAAAATAATATACATACTTAGAATAATTATTATTTAAATTATGAATTATAAAAGACAATGTTGAACATATCCAAAATAAAATATCTTCTATTAGGACAGGTATAATGGGAAATAATATATTAAGTCAAGAAAACTTGTGAATATAAAAATGGGAACTGCTCTATATGAAGAAGAAAAGATAGATTTTGTAATTAAGATTCCAAACGAAATAATAGAAACAAGAAAATATTTAGTAACATCCTTAACAAATACCTATGTATTATGAAGAATTAATAAAAAAAAAGATGAAGAAATTGTAAAAATTAATGGAACTACAAACATACTATACAAAAGAAACTTCGATTTTAAAAATCTAAAGAAATGTAATTTATGTATGTGTGTATGTATGTATGTATGTATGTATATACATATTGCGTTAATGGACGTGACTCACATTATATTTTTTATTATTTATTTTTTATATAAGAAAACAAAATTTATATTATACTTCCTTAAACTTTGTTTGCCAAAAGTACTACTTTTAACAGAGGATTGGACTAAGAACATAATATGTAAGTAAGTAAGTAATTCATTTATTGACATTAATTTACAAGAATTTTATACAATATTTTAAATTTAAATGCTATGGCTATAGCGTCAGCCAGGTTGACAAAAAAATGAAGAATATTTAAATTTATGTTTTTGAATTTAATAGAATTATGTACTTGTAAATATCTTTCAAAAATGTACTTAACGTTTTCCAATCATGCTCGTTAAGGATGTTTATAGTCTCTTGTAGGGTAAGAGTATTTTTCCCGAAAAAGTAGCGTCTTCGAGTTTTGAATATTGGACAAATACCAATGAGGTGTAGACAATCTTCTTTTGATTTTAAGTTGCACAGTGTACAGAATTGGTTAAAACTACCATTTTAAGGAAAGGACTCATATTTAAGTTGAGAACTTCACATCTTTCTTCAAAGATTAGGGATATCTCTTCATAACTCAGTGAATCCTTGAAATAATTTCTGGAACCAAGATTATAGTTGAGCTGACTGTAGATTATTCTAATGAATGAGTCTTGAGCTTCTTCTATGTGAATGCCTCATTATGTCCTCTTCTTTATGATGCTGTATATTTGTTCTTTCACATGGCTTATATTACTGAAATCATCATCCAATCTCACTCCACACTCACTCACACATTGCCAACAGATTGCCATCTTGCAAACCACCAGTCCCTGTTTCTCAACTCATACGAGTATAAAAGAAGTTTTTTCGAAAGTCTTGTGCTCCGATGGTTGCTGTAGACTTTGATGATGTAGTCAGCTTGAGACTTCAAGGTAGGTGCTTGTTGGAAGTTTTGGAAGTCCTGTTTCTAAATATATGGCATAACTAGGTGTATTCAGTGGTAAGTTGAAAAGTTTCTTTATAAAATTCCTATAAAATTTTCAATTTCTTCAAATTCTTCTGATCCCCAAACCTGAGCAGCATACAAGAGAGTTGATTTCACTACTGCATTATATATTTTGTATTTTGAAGATAAATTAATTTGTTTGTTGGATAAGTTATTTCTTCATGTTAAATTTATCAAACTCTGTGAGCTTTGGACTTTCTCCGATAAATAAATTTTTAAATTTAATGTTGGGTTCAATTTCAAGCCTAGATATTTGATCTCGTTTATTACCTCCAGTTGCGTACCATTATGTTTTCAGCTCCTTCCATTATAAGGGCTTTGTGTACGGGAAAATACCATTATTTTGGATTTTGTTGTGTTGATAGTTAGTCCCCATCTGTAACAGTATGCAGATAACCGATTGATTATCAATTGTAAACCTTCGGGTGATTCCGAAAGTATAACTAGGTCATCGGCATATAATAACACATTCACGGTGCAGCTAGCTATTCTTAATACCCCAGGAACTTCATCCGCAACATCATTTATAAACAACGAGAACAAAAGACCGCTTAGTTGGCATCCTTGTTTGACTTCTGTTCTGGTGCTAAACCAAAAAAGCAGCTTTAAATTCAACTTAAAATGCGAAGATCTTTTTGTTACGTGCTTGAAACGCTTTGATTATAGATGATAGTGTAAAAATGTGATCAATCGTTGAAAAGTTTTTTCTGAAACCAGGCTGTAGATCAGATAAAATATTGTTCTGTTCGATCCATTTTTCGAGCCTTACAACTAGTATACTGCAAAATATTTTTGCAATTACATTCATGAATGAAATTCCTCTGTAATTTTCAGGAGAGTCTAGTGAGCCTTTTTTTGTGTATAGGGAAAATGACGGATTTTTTGAACGATGAAGGTATGTCAGCATTCATAAAGATTTTATTGAAAATAATTTTTAAATGGTTGAGAAACATAGGGTCGCATTTTTAAAAAATTCGTAAGGAATTCCATCTTCACCAGGTGCCTTGTTATTTTTTGCTTTGTTTAACACAGCTTTAATTTCTTCGCTTTCAATGTTTTCATCTAATATTTGGTCAGTGATTAAAGGATCCGCAGAGAAATTTTTGTTTCACGCAATTTAGAATTCGGAAAAACTTTACTAACGCTTTAAATTATTTTCATATTATTCATATTTTATTAGGTTCATAAAAAGAAACCTTGAATAAGACATCGTCAAATTGATATTAAGTTGCCTTTAAAATCTTGAACCTCGCCTTCAACTACGTCTAAGAAATTCGTAATTCGTGAAAAAGTTCGAACTCGAGCTTTTAATCAAACATGACATAACGATGGTAGAAAATTCGAAAAAAGTGGATCCTCCGATTCCGTCCGTCTGTCTGTCTGTCCTGGCCCCCACATCTCAAAACATATTTCGGTATTGATCCAGAAGAGTACCCTTCATAAACCGTCATTTTTTTAAGTTTTCTCAAGAATTTTTAAAAATATATTGATTTTTGTTTACAAAACTCGATATCTCAGAAAGGGGTCACCATGACAAAATTTAAAAAATTTCATATGCCAAATTCAATTAAAAAAATCTAGGTTTTTGGAGAAATAAAATGGCATTAAAATTTTTGGGGAAAACTTATTTTGCAGATACATTTTTAAATCTTAAAATATAATAAATATTTTTAAACAGACTTTTTGGAAGACATCAGCAAGTTCTAGCGACCCAGTCGTGCATTTTATTTCTTTCAAAATTGATTTTTTATTGAATAAAAAAAACTTTTAAAATCTTAAAAAATTAAATAAATCTACTTTTTGAAGTGAATTTGCTTTGGATGCTCTAGAACTGAGATTTAAACACGAATTTCAAAAACATAAATGTCCCAAACACAGCAAAAGTGACATTTTTGTTAAACTAATGACTAATTGAAAAACATAATGAACGTTCCATATCTATTGATATAAAGGCTTCGAATCTTTTGAGATTTGAAGTGAAAAGAGATTCTGAAACGTGTAATTTGTGAGTGCCACACAAAAGTTTCTTCCCAACTTATTTGTTTACCTTAATTTGTTTTTATTTAATTTTTAGAGAAATTATGTACTTAAATGCACCTATATATGATATCCTTAAATTCAACAACGAAACATTTTTTCTCTACCATTTTAATTTTTTTTGACTCCTTTAAGATCAAAATATTTTCTAACATCTACGAGTAAGCAGACTGATAGCGATACTAATAATAGACTCCCGAAAATTGAATTCGAAAAAACTACGTCAAAAAATCCCTAAAATTCTGCATATCATTATCTTCTCCAATTTTCTGGGTTTTTGAATTTTTGTAGCGTTCTTCGCAATATTGGAAATGGAAACAAAAAAAGTATATATTATTTTTGAAAAAACGCTACGTTTCAAAACAATTTCTTACATTTCTGGGTGAAATGCACCAAAAACCCTCTAAACTATTGTGTTTTAGCTCTTGAATATGGCATATTTAGAAAACTGTTGGAATCTTGGAATGCTTTCATATGTAGTTAGTCGTCCAAATTAAAAAGTTAGACCATACCTTGCTGGATAACAGTGTTCTAAAATAATTTCATAACTAAAGGTGTCACTTTAGGCCTCTTTCACACGAGAC
The DNA here is from genome assembly GCA_951509635.1 of Eupeodes luniger. Classification (NCBI taxonomy): domain Eukaryota; kingdom Metazoa; phylum Arthropoda; class Insecta; order Diptera; family Syrphidae; genus Eupeodes; species Eupeodes luniger. The sequence goes on from OX608073.1 coordinate 215,108,893, forward strand.
GGTTTCGTCCGTACGGTTAAAATCCGTACGGTTTTTATCCGTGAGCCATTGATAATAAACTAATAAAATTAACTAAAGCTTTCACACTGGACGGAGACGGGTTATTTCCGTACGGATGATTTAAAACAGCCGTCGTGTCTCAACGACTGAAATATACGGCGACCGTGCCGTCGCCGTCTTAATTGCCAACTATAATAGACATAAGCTAGCATATGCGCGCATAAGTAAGCGTACGAATACAAAGAATCTAATACGAGTGACCATAATGAAGTCTAGCTCCGTTTCGTTCAATTTTTCTCAGTTTCGTTAACTTAAGCAAACTTAAGCAAGAGCGATCCCAGTCGCTCGCCGCATAAGTAAATCTGACAGTTGTGATCAAATACACACAGGCAGATAATTTCTCTCAGAATGTTTATCATAACCGGAAATCGGCCTCATAAACTTATTCATAGTGTGCGTGTCAATTCTCCTCTAATTTATGAAATTTCACCAAAAAACTCATTAGTTATTTCTATGTATGCGTGGAAACACGTCAATTTTTCTTGTTGAATTCTTTCACATTACAAATACAACAATGTAAACAAATGGGTTTTGGAGGGTGATACGTACGAAGAATTTATATCTTCATATAGAGTGTTTTTGCATGAATATCTCACAGCTGCGAATATTATTTTGACATGTAGATACGTGAGCAAAATTGCATTATGGCTATCCGCAGTAATTTCACAAACTTAAGTGAATTTTCGTTGGATTTTTGACATAAGCTTATGTTTGCTTATGCCTATTATAGTTGGGCCTTTAGGCTTGTTTCACACTATACGGTTTTGACCGTACGCCAAAATATATGAAAGCGTATGTGCTCTTCTTCGCGCCTCTAACAAAATATCGCCGTCCGGTTTTTTTGCCGTACGGTCAAAACCGTATATTGTGAAACAAGCCTTATCAGTGGCGTACGTGACTACGCGAACGCATTCACAACCAACAATTTTTATTCGTCATCGTCTGCCGTCCGTTTTTGGAGTCACTTGTACTAAAGAAAAATATCTAAAATATAACCAAACGTAGACGATTCACGGGAAAATACGTTACGTGTAAAACAAAGTCCGTACGGAAAAAAATCGTATGGATTTTAACCGTACGGACGAAACCGTCTCGTGTGAAGTGGCCTTAGCCATTGGAATGTGTAAATATAAGGTTAAGATGTACATTATGTTATTTTTATTTTGTCAGCCTCCTTTACAGAACATTAAAGAACATTTTTAAGTAATGAGTAAAAACTCACATAGTTAACATATAGGTTAAAAAAGCTTTTTGTCGGTTGATCGTCAAGCACAAAAAGCTGTTTTTGATTTCACATATTGGCTTGCCAGTATGCCTGTTCAAAGCTATGTGTCTAACTATACAAAATTCTAAAGTTGTGTTTTCTTTCAATTCAATGTCCATGGAGACAAAGAAGAACAGAAACTGTTTTGGTTTCGATGATGTTTTGGTCCCGATGTTACCATATTTACATGCAGGTCATCGGGAGGGAGAACCGAAAAATCTGTACATGATCCCTTCGTTCAGATCGAGCAAGCGGCACAAAATTTGGGAACGGACATTATTGAGGGAAAAACAAAGTACAATGCGCTGTCTTTTTAGATCTAGAAATCCTACCACACGTTTAAGCTGCTGCTGTCCATGACGATGGTTCAGCTAGTTCTCATATATGGATCCGAGACCCATTGGTTTTTAGAAAAAGGCAATCCGACCTCTTCTGCGAGAGAAAAGTCTTGCGAAGAATTATTGGTCCCTTATGTGAGGAAGGAAGATTTTGGATACGCTATAATCATGAACTGTAAGTAATTCATCTCACAGTATAAATCGTGAAAAAATAAGCTCAGTATAATTTCGGTGGGCTGGTCTGGACACCTAGCCCGCATGAACGTAGAGGAACCAGTTCGGAAAGTCGTTTGTAGTTAATTTTATGGTAGGTGACAGCGTTGCAGACCATGATGACCTTGCTTACGCTAGAGAGATGGCGTAGACCAGGACGCCTGCCTATACGCTCGAGATTAATGGAGATACTTGTTGAGGCCAGGACCAGATCCCGCTTGTCCAGCCGATGATGATGTAGTCTCTGTAATCTTACTGTAACGAAATGCATTTTTCCATTTTCTGGCAGAATGGCCAAACTTACCCGAATTCAGAAGATTACTCTGATCGACGATTGTTTTTTTCCTAACAATTTATTTGCACTTTTCCAATAGATTTTGATAGCCTTTATTCAAATCCGACTCAAAAATGACAGGATCACGCCAGGTTTTTGAGATTTACTTTTTAAAATTAAAAACAAAAACAGCGTAAATTATGCTCTGTGATTATATCTATGTTAATTCGATGAGTAGTTTCTTCTTAAATAAATTTCTTTACGATTTTCCAAATCTTTTATGCCTTTCTTTAATAAGCAGTTGAAATATTTATAGTATTTCAAAAATTATTCAAAAAATCTTCATAAGTTGTTAGGTTTCACCTGCCTCACATAAGACTTATAAAAACCTAAATCATTTATGCTTAAAAGTTTTTTTTTTAACAGAAAAAGACAAAACAGTTTGAATTTAATTTTCGTTTTTGTAAAGAATGTTCTCTTAACAAGGCTACAACATCAAGTTTTTGAAAAATATTGCACAAATATAAAAATAATGTAGAAGACGTACATTTTTTAAATTTGAGTAGGTAATTAAAATCAATGTTTGGATTCGAAATCAGTACTAAAAATTTAGTCCATAACGTGTTTTTCAAACATCACAAATTCCAAATTCTTCATAAATATAGGTAAATGAAGACTCATTTGCCGCTCTGATCAAAGTCATGACAGAAATGGAAACCAAGGACGAAGCACAAATCAGCATGAATGAAAGGCAGAACGTAACACTCGCAGTGTCAACCTATTCGGCTCCAAACTACTTGATATTTTTAAGGATCCCAGACAGAAAAAAACCCACATCCTCTGGTACCGTGACTATTTCGAAGACAAGATAGAAATGTTCAAGGATATAATCATAAGTCAGAAGGAAACTCTAAAGAACGTTAATTGATGTTTTATAAAAGTGACCAATAAAATAACTAATGAGAATTTGCAGAATGATTTAAATTTATCTAGAAGGCGAAGATTTGTACTTTGCAAACTTATCATAAAATGTAATGTTTGTGTTGTGTCTTACCTAAACCATTAAAAAACCCGTTTCTGGTTGTCTTGAAAACCCCATTTTTGTTTAAAGGGTCATTGAAAAATTCTAAGGCCAGATTGTAATTCAGTGTAACTTGAATCATAAAAAAATACAGTTTCGTTTGTGTGTAATTTTGTCGACAAGTTTTAAGTTTATCAAAAGGCTTTCTTAACATGATGTGAAGAGACTCCAGATGTTCTTAATAGAACACGAAAATTCTGCACAGCGTTATCATGTCATCCGATTTGGAAAAAGCATTTGACAGAGTTATGATAGTGCCAATTATTAAACAGCTTCATCAATGGGGCGTTCCTAAAGAAATACTTGCAGTGATCATGTCATTTATGAGTGGTATAACTTTTTGAATTAATGTTGACGGCTATAACTCCTTAACCATGAAAATGGACAATGGAACACCACAAGGATCTCCGCTCTCAGTTGTCCTATATAACGCATATATTGACTCGCTAATCGTGAAACCCTCCCAGCTGCTTCAAAATCTCGACTTTATTGGATTATGTGCTGACAATATTTACGTTGTTGCTTCTGGAGAACCTACCCAGGTAAAAGATACTTTGGAAAAAGCTTTATTATTCCTCCTTCAAAAATTGAAGCGTTGCATCTATGCCGAAAATGAAAATGCACCCCCATCCCATTTGTTTTACGGGAAACGACCATTCCTCGTAAAAGAGAAATAAAACTACTAGGAGTAACTTTTTCTGGAAATCTAAAATAGAACACACATGCAAAGAATTTAATTATAACCAGCTTAAACGACGGAACAATGCTTTAAAAATGATCTGTTCAAAGCGAAAAGGTCCACATCTTGAAACTGCACTGCAAATTGCGAAAACTTTAGTCTCTGGTACCCTCCAACACGGTGTAACTATTTTTATGTGGACCACGTTAAGAAATATTAGGAATATTGACTCAGCCATCAACAATTGTTTTTGTACAGCCTCTGGAGCTTTAAGAGGCACAAAAATAAAAGCCCTAAGATAAAAAGCAGGCTATGAATCTCTTGAACACTTTGGAAAAAAGGGCAATCAACCTTATCCATCCTTAACTCCCAAGAAATGTGTTTACTTTTCAAGAAAAGCAATCTATTTCTTAAGGCTCAGCCAGGGGTAGACAACAACAACAAAGGGTTACCATCATTACATTCAAAAGAAAAAAAAGGGATTTGACTCAAACATCGAAAAACGGTTTTAAATCCTTTAACATGCCACGTTCCTCGCTCCTTACCGCGATCATCTATCAAAAGATATGTCCAAGGTGACATTCTCTTGCTGACCTTGAAAGGTCCTACAAATTTGGTCGCCAACTTCGCCGCGAAATAATTTGCTGCATCGGACAGCGCGAAGTTCCTACGCCAAACGAGATCACCCGGGTGATATTGCGCGTCCCTCCTATGTAAATTATAAGTCTTCGCAGCCTTCTTTCCCGCTGCTTCCAACTTCCTAGCTATGCTATGCCTTCTCTCAGTTTCCAAAACTGCCTATTAATTTCCGTACTATCTTGGTCCCTATCGCTATCCCTAATTCCTACATCATGGCCACTAGTTACCATGTTCCTACCAAAATTTGCGAAGTATGGCGACACACCTAAAACCTCATGTTGCGAAGTTCGGATTGCACAGGCCACTTTTGCCAGTTGCGAATCCCAACTCCGCTGGTTTTCCGAAACATACGCCCGGAGCGTAGTCTTAATAATTTTATTGATCCGTTCCGCCGGATTCGCCTGCGGATGATAATTCGCCGTGAACCGAAGTTGTGACCCGTACGCTTTGCTAAGCGTTTTCAGTTCCTTGCCACGGAACTGGGGACCGTTGTCACAGACGATTCACTCAAGAATCCCGAAAAGAAGAAACACGTTTTCTTCTAACTCCCGACATACCGCTTTCGCCGTTGCGGACCGTAACGCGAACAACAAGGGGAATTTTGTGAAATAATCGACGACCGTTAAAATATAAACAAATCCACGCGACGATTTTGGTAATGGACCCACCAAGTCCACGCAAATCATTTACTCGTTCGGTCGTTAGACCAGCTGGTTTTTCATTCACCGGTTTCACGCTTTGGCAAATTTTACAATTCCTAACATACCTCGTAATATCACTCCTCATTTTGGGCCAGTAATATTTTTCTGCTATCCTAGCAAAAGTTTTCTTAACGCCCATGTGTCCTGATAATGGAGCATCATGGCACTCGTTAAGAATTCTCATCCTATCACTTTTACCTAACACTAATTTCCACTCTTCACCATTATCATGAACGACTATATGGTATAACCTAACATGTTTATAGAGCCGCCCATTCTCAACTCACCACGAAGGGTATTCTAACGGGCTCTTTTCTACCTGTAATTTCATTTTAATCACCCAAGGGTCCGAATCCGCCTCAGAGACACCGGCTACTTCTGGAACTCCTCGCGATAACATATCAGGAACGATATGTTCTTTGCCTTTTCTGTGGATGATCTTGAAATCAAATTGTTGGAGCCGAATGGCCCAACGAGCTAATCTACCCTGCGGATCCTTAAGGTTGCTTAGCCAGACCAAAGAGTGGTGATCAGTTACGACTGTAAATCGAACACCTTCGAGATACGGCCGCAACTTTTTAATTGCCCAAAGGACCGCTAAACATTCCTTTTCGGTCGTAGAGTAGTTTCTTTCATTCCTATTCAATGACCGACTTAAATAACAAATGGCTTTTTCGCCATCCTCAAACTCCTGAGATAATATGGCCCCGATGCCATAGTCCGACGCATCTGTTTGTACAACAAACGGCCTTGAAAAATCCGGACATGTTAGAATCGGTGCCGTTACCAAACACTCTTTGGCTTTCCTAAAACTCTCCTCACATTCTTGTGTCCACTCAAATTTCTTACCTTTCTGTAAGAGATCGGTAAGAGGCCTAACTAATATTGCAAAATTTGGTACAAACCTACGGTACCACGAAATTGTCCCTACAAAACTCCTAATTTCCTTCATATTTTTCGGTGCAGGAATCCTCATCATGCTTTCCACTTTTTCCGGGTCAACATGAAGCCCGTTCCTATCAACTACATAACCTAGAAATTTTAAAGAAGGCCTACAAAAATTACATTTTTCCCTACCTACTTTTAAACCCGCTTCTCCTAACCTTTTAAAAACTTCTTTTCATTTCCTCAACTATCCCTACTTTTAAGCCTCTGACCTTCATCTCGTAGGCCAGTTCGTCCTGCGCTAACCTACCAATATTCATTTTAACTAACACAAAAAACTTTCAAAAAAAATTATTTATAAAAAATATTTAAAAAAAAATCTTCTTGGCAACCCTAAACTAAAAATCTAATTCGTAAATTAATTAATTTGTATTAACTTAAAAAAAAAACATGTATTTTAAAAATCAAACAAAAAAAAATTATTTCCAAACAAATTCTAAAAGTAATCAAAATAAAATGCACGACTGGGTCGCACGAACTTGCTCCTGTATTCAAAGAGTCTGTTTAAAAAAGTACCTATGTTTATAAGATTTAAAAATATACCTGTAAAATAAGTTTGTCTTCAAAGATATAAATGCCATTTGATTTGTCGAAAAAACCTCCATTTTTCAATTTTTTTGGGAGAGGGTTACATTTAATACAGTTAAAATAATTATTTAAAAAAAACTAATTTATGATTCAAAATTTTACCTGAAAAATAAGTTTGTCTTCAAAAATTTAAATGCCATTTTATAAATCGAAAAACCCTTGATTTTTCAAATTTTTTTTCGAAAATCGTTAGAGCGGTTTTTTTTAAATTAATTTTTTATATATAAAATTTTTCAATTTTGTTCTAAAAATATTTTTGATATGCAGTTGTTTAGTGATTATAAATATACACTCTACATTTGAATTTCGTAAAAAAATGTTGACTGGTTTTTGAGATATAGAATTTTGAAAAAAAAAATTCAATATTTTTTTAAAAATCCAATAAAAAAAAATTGCACTTTTGATAATCAAATATTGTTAAGGCAGTATAAGAGCTCGTTCAAAAAAAAATTATTTAAATCGGTTCATAAGTTACTGAGAAAATTAAAAAACAAAAAAACGGTTCTATGACCGGTACCTTTCCTGAGCAATACAAAAATATGTTTTTCTTATTAAAAGAAGCAAAGTTAAAAAAGAAAATTTTAGAGAAAATTTAAAAAAAATCTATCGGTTCGTTTTTGAGAAAATTCGAATTATCATTTTTTGACCAAAAAAATTATATGGGGGCCACTGTTAGTTTTGATCTTAAAAAAAAAATGAAAAAAACGCCTAACGCGAATCTGCTCAAAACCTTAACTTCCAAGTTTGAACTCAATCGACCCAATGGTTTAGGCTGTAGGAGCGTGGACAGACAGACAAAATTTTGCACGAATGCAAAACTTGCCATATAGTTCCTATATGTCGCAAGTAAAAATTGGGATGGTCACACCAACTCGAAATAACTGCACTCAACTCTTGAAAATTTAAAAATGAACTATCACTCAATAAATATAAATAACTCTCGCAATAGAACTATCACCACAGATAATAATTTTATACAGATGTCTCATCCCTGCAGGAAAAAATGAAACATTTTTTTCCCTTAACAAACAAGCCTTAACAGACAAGAGCTTTTAAAAATAAAGCTGAGAAAGCTCTTTTTGCCTTCCATATTTTCTTTTTCTTTTTAGAAACTTTTCTCTTCTCTTTTGTCATTTTGTTTGCCAATGAATACAAAAACAAAGTTCGGTCCATTATTGGAAACAAATGTCAACAACCCTATTTTTTACAAGGAAGTATATGGGAGTTGATGTAGGTTATGTCTGTATCTTGTTTTTTTTATGCGCGTTTTGGTGCGTAGAAGAAGAAAGGGCGATAATTTTTGTTTATTTTTTTGTGAATGTTAGATTGTTAGGTGTCCGGTAAGGAGAATAGAAGAAGTTGCTTTTTATTGATATATGAAAATTGTGTGGGCAAGTAGGGACAAGTGAATGTGCACATGGCTTGGTTTCTGTGTTTTCTATTTTTAACTTCCCATAGGAAGTTATTGTAATAGGTCCGATTTGTCGAATTGAAAATTTTGACATTTCTCGACGTTTCAAGGTCCCTAGAGTCGAAATAAAAGATTTTTTGAAAGATGTCTGTGCGTGCCTGTGTACGTAGGTCGTCCATAGCTCAAGAATTTTGAGAAACATGAAGTTAACAGTTTCCTTACAAAATATAAAAACATTATCTACTAAAACTTAGTAAAAATTTACTTTCGACTCAATTATGTTTACAAAAATTAAAAATATTGGCTTCAAACTAATTTTATCTCACAGAAAATATTGTTTTCGATATTCAGTAATTTTTTTATAAGAATCCAACAGTCCGTTTTTTCATACAAAAAAATCTACAAGTACGCAACATGGGTAAAAAATGATGGTCTGTTCTCGATATCTCGTGAACGATAGAAGATATTGACTTCAAATTAATTTAATTCATCCAATTTGTATTTATTTATATAAGAAATAAAAACTTTTAAGAAATGCTACTTAAATTGGTAAAAATTGATTTTCTTTTTCCAATACACATACATAAGTAAATATTCATTTGTCAATACATTATCTTTCAAAATTGATTTTCTACTCAAATATCTTTTCAAAACTTTTAGATATTGGCCTTATACTACTTTTATCTCTTAAAACATATTGTTGTCAACATTCAGTAAAATTTTGAAAAAAATCAAATTGACAGTTTTTGTACAAAAAATTAAAAACCTAAAAAAAAATGAACAAAAGTTGGTAAAAATTGTTTTTCGAAGTAAATATCTTTTCAAAAATTTGAGATTATGGCTTTAAACTAATTTTATCTTATAAAATATATTGTTTTCAATATTCAGAAAAATTTTGAGAAAAATGGAATTGACAATTTTTTTACAAAATATAAAAAAAAGACCTAAAAAAAATTAATAAAAGTTGATAAAAATTGATTTTCGACTCAAATATATTTTCAAAACGTTGAGATATTAGATTAAAACTAATTTTATCTTTCAAAAAATATTGTTGCCAACATTCAGTAAAACTTAAAAAAAAAATTGAATTGACAGTTTTTTTATAAAAAATAAAAACCTTAAAACACATTACTAACAAATCACAACAACAAATACATAACAGGCCCCCGAAGAAATCAACGAGCGCATCAAAGGGTTTTATGTATTTCGATGGGGGTGATAAAATGCAACAACAAATAACGTACGTTACCGCGAACAAGTACCGAGCACAACAAATGTGCAACAACAAACATAGGTACGTTTGTTCCGATACAGGTCAATGATATTTTTTAGAAAAGCAACAACAACCACATTGGTTGTGACCGAAAACTATGAATAAAGAAAATATAAACGATGGAACCGGAAATAGAAATTTTTTTACCGAAGTTATCTTTTAAATAATAAAAAAATAAGATCAGTTCTTTGCAAACTAGAAAAAAATATATTATTTTAATTGTTGACTCATTATGTACAATGAGGTACATACATGTGCATTGTACATAAACATGGGTACCTCATCATCCAATTGACACAGTTGGTGGTAAGGTAGGAAATACCACTGAGACTGAGTTCTCAGACTACGATGAGCAACAACAACCACAGCAGCAAAAACAACCACAACCCAAGCCCGCTTCCAAAAACACAGGAGCGGAGCAAAACAAAAAGACGCCAGCAGCAGTGACAGGCCCAAGTTCTGAGGGCCCATCGACCTCAGATAAAGCAATGCAGCAGCAACAACAGCAGCAGAAACAGCAGCCGCAGAAGCAGCAGCAACAGAAACAGCAGCAGCAGAAACAGCAGCAGCAGCAGCAACACCAGAAACAACCACAGCCCAAAATGGAGAAGGTGCCACCAATTAGGACCTACCGGGTTGACCTGCAGGGCTTGAAACAGGTATGTAAGTCGGCCACTAAGGGCAATTTTGTAATAAATATCTTGAACGAAAAAGAAAAGCGGTATTCGGTACAGTGCTTCTCACTGGTCGAATACAATTTACTTAAAGGAGTGCTAAAACAGGCCACAGCTGAGTTCTTCAGCTACACGCCTAAAAGCGAAAAATTTCAAACGGTCCTTCTGAAGAGCATAAGTTCCTGCACGGAACCGGAGGCGCTCTTAGCTGAGCTCCGTGAAAAAGCCACTGACGATCTCAATTTTATCGGGGTCAAGCCTATCACTACGGTGAATTCCAGGCGAGGGGTTTATAGGCTGCCAATGTTCCTCGTAACATTATCGCCCCAAAGCAGTTTTGAGAGTGTGAAGAAAATCATATCCCTCGACTATCAAACCGTACACTGGGACACATTAAAAAGGCACGACGACATTTAACAATGTACAAAGTGCCAGAGGTTTGGCCATGCCAAAGCCAACTGCAATATGCAGTTGCGCTGCGTCAGGTGCTCCGAAACCCACAACGAGGGAGAATGCAAGCTGGGGAATGAGCGGGTTGAGGATTTAACCCAGCTCAAGTGTGTCCTTTGTGGAAACCAAGGGCACCCGGCTAGCTATAGGGGTTGCCCTAAAGTCCAAGAAATGAAACAGAAACAGGCCAGTCAAAAAGCCGAAAGAAGTCGAATAGTTCGACAGGCTCCAATACAAAAATTCGTGGATCCCAAATTCTCTTACGCCCAAATGGTGTCAGGGAATGGGAACACGAGACAGGCTCCACCAACGGTTGCCCCAAAGGCCCCTGTGCCTAAGGCACCAGAGGTGCAGCCTGACATTGTAGCCTTGTTGTTGAGCATTCAAGGTCAACTAACAGGGCTGCAAAGTCGGATAAAGGAGCAAGGCAAAAGGGTAGATCATCTCTACTCTTTGTTGCCTGGCCTGGCGCAATTTAGACCATAATGGGCGCGCTGCCAGAGACGCGCCTAAAAGTCCTAGCTGTGAATGTAAATTCACTGATTAGGATTGAACGAAGAGCCAATATGTTCCAATTGTTGAAAGACTACAGTCCCGATTTGTTTATGGCTAGCGAAACTAAGCTAAACCACAAACACAAAATGACTCATAAAAATTACAATATCGTATGAAGAGACCGGCCCGACTCCACTCAAGGGGGCGGTGTCGCTCTCTTTATACGAAAAGGCATTAATTATAAAGTCATATACAACAATGAATTGCGAAAGCTCAAGACGCTAGAAGTTTGCGTTGTATGCATCTCTCTCACTCAAGGGAAGCGGATGTATATGATTGCGACTTATGCGGCTGGAGCTCCGCAGGTTACTTACTTTGCTTCAGAACTCGAGATTCTTTTTAGGGAACTGAAACTGAGCTTGGAAGAAAACTATTTCATCTTGGCCGGTGATTTGAACGCAAAACATGAAGATTGGGGAAATCAACATAGTAATCCCAGAGGTAACCATCTTTTTAATTTGATGAATCTTTACAGCGTTGAATATGGCGTCGACCTGCTGGCTACTGAAAAGCCATCGTATCCAAGAAGCGGCTCCTTTCTGGATCTTTTGCTGTACGACACAAGACTGACAGTTACAGACAAAGTGGGTAATCATCCTCGAAACTGCTTACAGACAGTCGAGTACGACAGTGATCACTGCGGACTGGCTGCTGTAATGCAGATTCCGAACGAACGCGTGGAGTTAGAGGAATACGTGGGAACGCATTCTTACAATTACAGTAAGATGCGCTGGCCTCGTTTCACCAACGCCTTAGCGAGAGAACTTCGTTCGAGTGATAGAGCCCCACCAAACAACAGAAACCTGACAAATACAGAAATTGACCAACATTTACAACAGATGGACGAAACAATAAAACGAACAATGGAACGGACAATACCAAAGTACAAAGAACGGGACCAAATGGACGCTTACAGAAACGCGACTATTGACGCACTACGTAGGCACAAGAGTGGCTTACTGACAAGACTCAAAAACTTGTACAGACGACTCACAGACCCACACGACTTGGAGGTTAGGACACTGAAGTCGTCAATAAAAAATGTCAATCTGTTGATTAAGGAGAACTACAGGTTATCAATTAACAAGTACTGGGACCGCAAGATCCGGTCAGTTAATTCCAGTGACCCTAGTATGTTCCCCAAAATCAACAAGATATTTAGGAAAAAGAACGACAGTGACCTTCCGTGTCTGAAACTTCAAAGAACTGAAGAGAACAGAGACGTACTCATGACAGCGCAAATAGATCCAGAAGAAGCCATCTTTGACGATGACTTTTATATAATTGAAGATCCGAAGGAAAAAGTGGAGGCGGTGGGAGCTGCTTTCCAGCAAGTGTACAAGGTGAATGTTAGCATTCGCCCCAACCACGACCTGGAAAACAGAGCCCTACTTAATCACTTTTACCTTCGAAATGAAATAACACATTGGCGATCTGAGAACCGCGGTTTTATGCGGTTCGATGACGATTCCTTGGCAAATGCCATAATCGCCGAGAAAATGGGACCAAGTCCCTTGTTAGTGACGAAGGTTGAGCTTCAGCTCATCTTCAATTCAATAAAAAATAAAAAGTCAGCAGGTGTCGATGGTATATCCAACGTTGTACTAAGACATTTACCGATGGAGGCAATTGACATTTACACCATACTCTTCAATAATGCACTGAATAATGCATATTATCCAGTGCATTGGAAGACCGCTGTGGTTCATCCTCTCCCGAAAAAGGGAAAGGACATCTCCAACCCGTCAAATCTTCGGTCGATAAGTCTTCTTCCGAGCATCAGAAAAGTTTTCCAAAAGATCATTAATAGGGCTCTGACTAAGTGGGCTGCGGACAACAAAATAATTCCGGATAAACAGTTCGGGCGGGTCATGCCACAATTCATGCTGCGTCTAAACTCGTTTCTGATATCCAATGGAATAAATCAAAACAACAATGCACAGGTGCTGTTCTGGTTGATTTGGAAAAGGCCTTTGACACCGTATGGTTAGAGGGTCTTTACCTAAAACTGAGCAGGCTTGACATAAGCAAACCATTGTTGTATATACTTAATGATATGCTTAACGGTAGAAAGTTTGTTGTCAAAAGTGGCAATGTAACTTCTACCACAACATTCTTAATTAAAAATGGTCTTCAACAGGGAGCGGTGAATTCACCGATTCTCTTCAGCATTTACACCAGCGATCTGATAGGTAGTCTTACAAAGGCAATTGCGTACGCTGACGATCTAATTGCGTACAGAACGGCCCGAAAGGTTGAGGTTATTAGAATTCTCTTGCAGCGTGATTTCGACAAGATTCAGCGATATTGCGACGACTGGAAACTGAAAATAAATGTCCAGAAGTCGGAGACAATTCTGTTCCGGACTCCGTTGGCTAGCGCCACGAGGGATACGCGCAAGAATTGGCGCAAGATGGTTATCGTTGATCTTCACGGGCAGCCATTAGCGAGCAAAAGTGTAGTGAAGTACCTCGGTATCTGGTTAGATCAGTATTTATATTTCGACAGACATATAAATGCTGCTCTGACCAGGGCCATAATAGCCTTCGCTCTTACGAAACGGCTGTTTTACAGCAGTCGGCTTGACCCCAAAGTGAAGGTAATTTGCTACATGGGCCTCATACGGCCGATGATCGTTTATGGTTGTCCTGTGTGGTTCAGCGCTGCCCCTTCCCAGATGGAGAAGTTTCGGGTGTTCGAGCGGCAGTGTTTACGACGCTGTACCGGCTTACATCGAACAGCCGAATCTTCTTACGTGCACTACTATTCCAACGAGGTCCTGTACAACGGGCTCGAATAACAGAATTGACAATTTTGTGATAAAACTCGTTCGAGGTCACATTGCAAGAGCTATGTCTTCGACCAACAATTTAATTTTTGGGGCGTTCTATCCGAACGACGAGTATTTTGAAAGTGCACGCTTGAGTGGCTTCATTCCACCAGAAGCATTCCTCTTTTTAGATAGATGTGGTCTGATACAGGATAGATTGGCAGTTCCGTTAATCTACCACGTCAGACGACGAACCGTGGATAGGCGACTCCTGTACAATCGGGACGTCATGGCACAAGGTGGAGCAGAGCTCCTTCGGTTCAGTAGGGCTGTGTCCGAACAGTACCGAACTGATAGGGTGAAGCAGGAGAACCAGTTTTGGTGGCTTCAATCGGCACTTGATAGTGGGTAGTCGGGATGGGGTTTTAAGCCTTGGCCGGCTTACATACTTGTTTTATAGTTTAAGGGTTTAGTTTTAAGTAGAATAGGCATGGTGGCACAAAACCAAAATAAAAATTCAAAAAAAAAAAAATATACACAAAAAATTACAAAACAAAACAAAACAAAACAAAACAAAAACAAAAAAAAAAATATTAAAAAAAAAAATTAAAAAAAAAGACAACAAAATATGAAAAACAAAAAACGTTAGATAGTTAGATTTGCTGCTGTGGTTGTTCTAGTTTTAAGTAGTTTATAGGTAGAATAGATAGTTTTAGTTAGCTTTAAGTTTTATATTAAGGACCTTATTTTAAGTAGTTTTTAATTAAAAATGAAAAAGGATATTGACATTAGTTTTTTCTAAATTTTCTAATGAATAAAAAAATAAATAAAATGGAATTGAAGTTAAATAGATCTTAGGGCCGAAAGGCATTAGCATTAAGTATTATTGTTTAACTTAGAGTGTCCGTATGGGACCAGTAAGTTAGTTGTAAGTTATGGTTAATTAGGCTAGTTTTATGAATTTTTGTCTAGCTTTAAGATAGATCTAAGAGTGAATTAATAAAAATGAATACAAAAAAAAAAAAAAAATCCAATTGACACCAGTCAAAAACACTTCATTACGTTTATAAAGATATAAAACTGGAAAATGTATTCGTGGAGATTTTAGAAAATTGAAGAAAAAGATGAATTTATTAAAAAAAAATTCAATTGAATGCACGCAGCTAGCATTTACATATCCGATTATACGAAATCGAGCTATAAAGACAACCTTGTCCTTGCTTTGTTTCTATTTCCAAAGACAACTGTAAATATTTTTTTTTTCTCGTCGTCGACAAGCGATCAACTCTCCTGCATTTGTTTTCAACGCATCACCACCAACCACACCACAAAAAACCAAAATAAAACGAGTTTTGTTTTCATTTGTGAAGAATGATCATGGTGTATTATGTGTGTCTGTGCATTAGGATTATGAATGAGAGGAAAAGAACATACAAAAATGATTTCAGTTTTTTCTTTGCCTTAGTTTTCATTCATAGGAAAGAAGACGAGTTAAAGCTTTTTGAAAAAGCTCTTTTTTTTGGTTGATTTCAGTTTCATATATCATTTCTCGCCATAAGGGTGAGACATCTGTATAAAATTATTATCTGTGCTATCACCCAAGAAAATATAAGTCACTCGAATAAACTCCAGGTAGCTTAAACTCTCAAGTGATTTCAATAACACAAGAGAATTTATATCGCTGCACATGCACACACAACAAAAAGAGAGAGAGCAAAAAAAATTGACGAAGACAAAATGTGGATGAAATAAATAATTACAAATAAAGAATTAAAAAAAGAAAAACAAATCTAACTAATAAAAAAAAGACACCGCACAGTAAATATGAACAATTAAAAAAAACGGGGGCTCAACTTTCCTTTACGACAGCACGAATTTTCACACGCGGTTTTTTTAAATCGATAGATATGTGCAAATAAATAATAACTAAAGCAATTTTAGAGCGAGGAAACATTTGTTTGTATTTTAAATTAATTTTTAAAGTTCACTTTTTGACATACAAAACACGAAAAAATGGTTGATTTTGACATTTCTTCCCTGTTTTTCGTTCAGTGTTGCCATACTTGCTTTTTTTTTGGGAATTTTTTTGATTTTAGTGCTCAAATGCAAAAAGTACTTTGCATATACCCAAACTCGCACCCACCCCAAATCCTATAGTGAGCCCAGGCAGGGGGGTTGCAGGGGGGCAGCATGCCCCCCCCTTACATACCTAGCTGTTAGTACACCGTGCTTTCAATTCAAAAAAACTTCTTTTAGGCTCAAAAAATGAAATATAAACAAAAGTAGGGTTAAGTCCGAAAAAGAAAATATTTTTTTTCTATGACTTAAAGGTGTTTCCTCGCCTTAATATTTAAAACATGTTCTATTGAGACCCCTACCTAACTGTAAAAAAAAAAATCAGACCGAAATTCGTGCTGTCGTAATGGAAAGTCGCCCCAAAACGAGTTTACACTACGCAAATTCAGAAAAATACTTTCGAATTTTGTTCACTAGTTAAATTCCCTCGATGCAAATTTTGGATAGCAGACACTCCAACGTAGCTATTTTGTTTTTTCCCTCGATCGATTTTGTTCACAACCAAAAAAAACACGGTCACTTTCTTCCTTTCTTCCTAGCAGGAACAAAACACCACTAAAAAATAATCACCTATAAAAAAAAACAAGGGGAATAAAATGTTCTATTTAAAATGTAAACAATATATTATAAACACACGATACGAAACTACCACCGAAATTCTTCCACTTTTGTTAGCCCCACACGTTGGGCTCCAATTTGTTACACTTTTTGTTGCACTATAAAGTGTTAACCGCGAAGGGGTATTACTCGTATATTATTTAATATTATTTATTCAAAACAAATTATCACAACAAACTAAACCGACGACGGCTGCGTAGCGACGAACGACGACGCACGCAACGATTCGGGCAACTCGCACTCAACCGAGTACGAATGCGACACAAAGAAGAGAACAAAAAAAAAGTGCAACAATACAGCTCGTTGACGAAGCTGTAACCGCGGCTGCTCAGCTGGGCTGGGATCTATTTGGAAGAATTTTGTATAAACTGTAACAATATTGATCGTTTTATAAAATTAATCAAATTGTTACAATTTGTAAATATTTTATTGCAAGTACCTACAGTGGGGTACGTTGCAATGAAAATGGGCGCCAGGAATTTTTTTTAACAAACCGAAGAAGAAAATTCCAAAACTCTTTGCAATGAGTGAAACGATAATAAACAAAGACACGACGAACGTTTGGTTTTAAATTTAATATTTTTTTCTTTGGGAAACCGTGGGATTAAAGATCCCTGGACTAAAACCCAAAATGTTTTGAAAAACAAAAGTTTAAAATAACAACCGAATGAAATTTAAGTTAAACAAAAAAAAAAATTAAATGGCAAAGTAAAATGGGTTTTTAACACCGGACGCGTACCGAACAAAAGAACAAAGAAATAACTACTTACATTTTCCTTTCTATTTTCTTCTTTTCACAAGCCTCACACCTCGATCCTCGAATCTCCAATTTTTATTCTTTCTTCGATTTCCTAAATATCTTCCTTCTCGATTTCCTTTCCTCTTTTCAAAATCCCTCGAGCACTTTTTCTATCTTTTTTTTAGTCTTAATCTTTTCGCTTGTAAGGCTTTTTCAAGAGTGCCTTCCAAGCTAATTCAAAACTACTTTCTTCCTCCCTCGTCCATTCCAGTCACGCAAACATTCATCCAACACAAGCATCCGTTTTCGTGATTGTCGCTCACGGTATCGCGGCTTCCTGGAAGCTTTACGCTCGTCAGGAAAGCCACCGTTATTGACTCTCAGCGAAACTTTGCTTTCACACACACAATCACGGTTTCGACAAGTTGTTGGCTGTGTTTCTTAAACTTGCCGAAACATAATGGTGAGTTCAGACCCCTTCCCAACTATTCTTATTTTTCGAGGAAAATTTTAAGAAAAACAAAAATCGAGAAGAAGTCTCTTCTAGGCATTTTCCTATTACTATTATTACGCGCGAGGTTCGAGGTGTGAATTTCGTACCAAACATTAAGTTACATTAAATTAAAAACGCGGCGTTAAAAACCCATTTTGTACATAAGTGATTAAGTGAATCTACGTTAAGAATTACAAATGTTAAAAATAAAATAGATATGTTGTTGTTGTTGTAGTTCAAGTAAGGGTCCGCCTGACCTCATACTTCTTCGGCTCATCCGCCGGCATTTTCGACCTCGTCGAAAGAACTCGTTTTCGATCTCGATCACCTGCTTTTGTTGCTTTTGCAAAATAAAGGCTAGGTACACCTGTGGCTGATGAGACCATGGTTGCCCTCAACTTTGCCGATATTTTGCAGCCACAACGAGAAAAAGAAAACAGCCAAAGGCTGATTTTTGTTGCGGTAAAATTTACCGTTACAAGCAAAGCACTTACAGATCCAGTCCATCCCCTCTTCAAGGCTGCTGAAGATGTGACTAACGCTACAAATCCGGTCAAGAAATATTCCAAATCTGCCCTTATAAAAATTACATCTACAGTTCCCAATCTAAGCTCTTTTTCATTCAATAATACGCAGACATTAGGAGTTAATCTACCACCTTGGAAAAGAAATATACTTCCCATTAATACTAATCTTGCTGAGTACAAAAAGGAAAATACTACTGACGACATATTTAGAATGCTTCACCAAGAAATGATCTCTGCCTATAACGCTGGTGTTCATACGCAGTCATTCAGTTACAACCAAATTCTGAAACATCTATTATTCACCAAGCTCTTTTACCAGAATCTGCGAACAGCTACATTGCAGATAATCTTGGTATCCTCATGGGTCTTAAAAATGAGACAAATAAATGCCCTTCTCTGGAGCTTATAAGAAGATGTTTATTCGCCAATAAAAATATTATTCTTACATGGATACCTGGACATTTCGGAATCAAAGGAAATGAGGCAGCAGACCTTGCAGCAAGAACTGCTACAAACTATCCACTCATTGTAGAGTATCCCAAATTGTATAAACTACTACGCAGAACTTTGATTCAGGATCATAAGAAAGAGCTCATCGAAAGCTGGCAAAACTCTGAAACTTTTCTAAAAAAAACATCAACCTACTTACGCGCTTATACCATACAATCATTCTCTAAACAGAGAAGATAGCATAAAACTTTTCCGAATAAGAGTTGGAAAAGCTATTTTTAACACTCAACTTTACTATAATGCTGGAGATCCTGAGCAATGTTCGAATTGTGGAACTCTCTGTTTGGCATATCCTTGTCGAATGTCCTATATCTCGCCAAATTGAAGTATCATCAGACAACATAACCGAAAAACTTGCCGAAATCTTGAATCCATCAAATGAACGATCCATTCAGTATATAAAAGATGCCACATCCGCTCACCAAAAATTTGATGAAATATAATTTTTTTTTTGTTTTTCACTTCTCATTTAAACATAATTTGCTAAGATATTTTTTTTTTACAATTTTGTTTTACTTAAAGTAACCTGAAGTATAGAATTTGATAACTAAATGTAAATATGTAAATAGTTAAGAGAAGGCATCATATGGTCTGGATACCCTGATGCCTTTCTAAAAATAATTTATAAATTGAGTTAGTAAATTATTTCAATAAATAAATAAATAAAAATCTAACTAGTGGAAATTCCTTTTGTTTGTTTTCACCATATTTGTATATATATTGTCAAATTTTGTATGTTATGCTATAATCTTCTGGGGTTGTATAACTTCTTTCATCTGCCTTTGTAAAAAGTCTTTATCCGTAAACTTTATTATGAGTCTTATTTTGTTACTAAAATAGATTTGTGTTTTAATATTATTTGTTAAATCTTCAATAAGTTCGAATTGTGCATCGTTTGTATTTAAAGGCTGATTCACAGTTTTTATTATTTCATTTGAAGAACTTTCAGCTGAATGTGGTGTTTCCATGGTAGAAGTATTTATGCGTTGACGTTATAACGCATCATCTACAAGATTTAGGTTTCCTGGTTTCTAAACTAATTTAGCTCCAAAGTCTTATATGATTCCCTTCCAACGTTTAAGCCTTGTGTTGTGATTCTTTTCTGATACAAAATATATAAAAGTCTCTAGTTATCGGTATATTTGGTTAAGTCTGTTATACTATTAATGTAGTTTCTGATTTTTTGTAAGGACCATTATGATCGCTAACAGCTCTTTTTCGTTTTTACTATAGTTCTCTTCTGTCTTACTCAGTGTTCTTGACAAGAAATGTATAGGTTGCTTATTCTGACTTAGTACGGCTCCAATAGCCATGTTGGATGCATCAGTATTAAGTTCGAATGGTTTACTATAGTCTGGTTGAAAAAGTTTGACTTGTTCTTTGAAATATTTTTTTAAATTCTTACCGCTTCTAATGCTGAGTTATTCAGTTTTATCTTAATATTTGTACTTTGTTTTTCGTGTGGTTTACCGTTATCTCCGCGTGAATATAATGTCATCGGCTTGGCTATGCATGCGTTGCGTATCCTTTTATAAACTTACGATAGTAACCTGTAATACCTAAAAATCCTCTCAAATCCTTTACCGTTTGTGGGGCTGGAAAATTTTCTATAGCTTTAATTATCTCTAGGTTCGTAGTGATTCTACCATGCCTGAATATGTGACCTAAGTATTCTACTTCTTCTTGAAAAAACTTACTTTTCTCAACAGATATTTTTAATGTGGCTTTATTGAGTACATTTAACATTAAATGGCACCAGGGCCTGACAGGCCTGACGGGTGTCGTTTCAGGCTCCTTGACCCTGATATAGACACCCAGCCAAGTAAAAAGAAAAAAAACAAACCAAATCCCTCTTGATAATAAAAACTTCCCTACTCTCCCAACAGTGTCCAATAAAAATAACCCAAAATTTGTTGTTATGACCTCTACAACGCTAAATAAACCACTCTCTTCACTAAGTCCCTTCCTCTTAAAAAAAAACAATTGATAATATCACAACAGAATATGAAAACATATCTCTGCTTCGTGATAATAGCCTACTTATCATGGCCAAATCTCAAACAAGTGCGGATAAATTCCTTAAAACGAATAACCTAGCAAATGACTGTACAGTGGAAGTTAAATTACATGACCGCCTAAATTCCTCAAAAGGCATTGCTTTTGCGCCATGCCTTATTAATGTTTCTGAGTCAGAAATCATTAATGAGATGAAAAATCAAGGGTTCATTGAAATTTATAAATTCATGATAACTGATATTAATGGTAAGTCCACACCATCGGGATTAATGCTGTTCAGATTTAACTTGTTTAACCCACCTAAATCTATTTAAATTGGTTTCTATAACGCATGCATCACGGAATACGTCCCAAATCCCATGCGGTGCAAAGATTGCCAACTGTTAGACCACACAACAAAACGTTGCAATGTCATAACCAAATGTGACGTATGTAGCCTCCCACCACACACCCCCGAAGTATGCAACCGAACAATGTGTGCAAATTGCTCTCTTGATCACCCGTCCTCATCAAGAGAATGTCCAAAATATAGACAAGCTAAAGAAATCTTAGCAATCAAGACAAGCAATATAGGCATCATGGGTGAAGCCAAACGCTTGTATAAGGAAAGAAACCCCATAGAGTCGTCTCGCTCTGTCTTATCAAACCAATCAAATATAAGTTAAATTCTTCTTCTTAGTTTTTGTTAAAAAACAACTTTATTAATCAATGGTCAACTTAAGACTAAAATACAAATGTTAAGCTTAATATAATGATAAAATGGGATTTGACGATTGGGTAATGAATTATTATTAGTTGTTCTTCTGGGAGGAAGCTCTGGAGGTATTGGATTATAGATCCTCTTCGTATTATTACTTGGGGCTATTGCATACTGCGCACGATAATTTTGATTTTCCAGTTTTAAGCACAAATGTAATGCTTGGGGTAAGTCTGATGGTTCTCGGATGCCGAGAAGCCTTGGTAAATCGCCTTTAAGACCCCTTATAAAGGTGTCTAGAGCTTTGTCCCTATAAGCTTGCATTAATACTTTAAGAGCTTCCGAGCCCATTTCCATGGAGAAAATTTTGTTGAGAATCAACGAAAGGTGAGTATAGACTTCCTGGTAGAAGTCTTGAATAGAAGACTGGGAACATTAGAGTACTAACGAAGTTAATTGGTACTCTAATGTTCCCAGATCGCGTTTATCCGCGTAATGTAGCGTTAAGCATCTGGAAATATTTTCCCAGTTAAGCCTAGTACATACTTCCTCGTGAAGTGAACGTTCGCCAGTGGAGAAAGTGAACTTTTGAAATTGCTCACTGGTACACACTTGTGAATACACGTTGTGAACATTTGTATTCTATTTCATATAAATGCATTTTAACTTTTTTTTTAAAACCACACGCAAAGCAGCCACAAACTTTAAATGAGGAATCAGTATCAGTATTCAGTACAAATTGAAAACTGTCCTTTTTTTTGTAACCAAATGTCAAAGCTTCACCAACAGTTCCCGTACATTTTGCACGTGAATTGCCCGTGAACGAAAACTCTCCACTTTCTCCACTCAGCTTCACGAGCACGTTCACGGGTGAACCAAAAACCGAAATTTGTATGGGTTCACGAGATGGTTCACAAGTATGTACTAGGCTTTAAGAGGAGTATTGTATGACTCGAGAACATGGTCAGCGTGTCCGACAATTTTATTTCGAATTACGTTTATAATACCGAAATATTTTGGAGAGCCTCTTGTATGTTTATAGATTCTAAGTATTCTTTCGACGCTTTTGCGCCAAGAACTGAATTCTCCTGGTTTCCCATAAAACTCTCTCAAGCTTCTGACAACATCAGGTATTTTATCGAGATCCGAAACATTTTCTTGTTGATCCGCGTTAATAACCTGATCAATCCCCGCGAATTGATCAGAGTTAGGGTTCATTATAGAATGAACAATGCGCCTACATTTTTGGAGGGCTTGAGTTACCATGGATGTAATTAAGTTCTGCAATTCGGTACGATTTATACTATTGTTTAGTTGGATCGGAGTAATTGGAGTAATGGGTGGTCTAATGAGATTTTGTGGATTCACCATGGTTTTTTTTTCTTTCTTTTAAGATTTTACACCTAAATATTATTTTCTAACTATTTTGTGTGTTAAGGTTTTGATTTTAAATTTTTCTTTACGTTTAGGTTTGTATTTAAAATATTTTTTTTATTTTAATAACGTTGCAAGTCATTAATTGATTTGACTTATTTTCGCAAATATTTATTATTATATTTTTTTATATTTCTTAAAATGATAAGGTTCTTAATTTGTATCAATTTTTTTTTTTAAGAAAATAAAGTTTTTATGACCTTAAAAATAATCACTTTTAATTTCGTTATAAATTTATTTTTGTAAAAAGAAAATGAAGTTTTTATGACCTTAAAAATAATTGTAAATTGTTTCTCGTAAATTAATTAAATTTTTTCATAATATTCTTAACCATTGATTTCTTAATTTTTCTCAATATGAAACTTAAATTTTAAAGTATTTTTATTTTTTCAAATAAGTAATCTAAATATACGTAAATATTTAAAATTATTACAGTAAAAAGATGATACGCATGTTTGTGGAGCGGCGTGTAGTTCAAATACGTCCTTTTTGCTGTGCTGCTACTTAGGGGCCCTTTTTCCAATTTTCCAACAATTTATGGGTTTCACTTTTTTTTTTAAACTGTCTTTTTCAAATTCTGCAACAGTTTATTATTTTATTTTTTTCGCTTTATTTTAAAATTGTCACAATTTTAAAGGGATTCTTTCAGGACACTTTTTTTTTTAAATCAATTTCGCGAACCGAGGGGACTACTTGAGAACACTTATCGGTATACTAAATGTTTCTTATTTCACGAACCGATTGTACCTATTATTTAGGGACTTTTACCGGAATGATATCGACACTTAGATTTTTTTTGCGATACTTGACTTTAAATGTCCCTACTGCTCGGGCGCCAGTTAAATTCTTCTTCTTTTTGTTAAGAAACAACTTTATTAATCAGTGGTCAACTTAAGACTAAAATACAAAAATGTTAAGCTTAATATAATGAAAACGAAGAGTTGGACTTTATTTAGGTTGACTCGGTTGACAACCTCTTGGTTCTCTTTGTTGCTTGCTGCTTTTCCATGGAATGTGCTGAATCGATGGCCTTAATTTTGATTTCCATTAATTGCTCAAAACAAAACAAAAACGATCTGCACAAAACAAAGAAAAAAATCATCCAATCCGGTTGGCCACCGTGGATGATTACGGCCAAATCCCCCCATTAACTGGTAAACCAAGTCATACAGCAACATCGCTGCAGAAAGCCCCAACAACCCAACTACCACCATCCCCACCATCATCTCCATCACCATCACCGCAATCATCAACACCACCACATTCATCACCATCACCAAATTCAACTGGAAAAAAACAAAAGAAAGCACTCGAAAACGAAATATACATTTGTACTTACAATGCTCAATCGCTTCTATCAGAAGAAAGGATGACCTTGTTTGAAAACGCAAGGAAAAAGATAAAGTGGGATATTATTGGACTATGTGAAGTACGAAAAATGGGAGAAGAAATTGTGGAAACAGATGAAGGGCACATATTCTCATATATCGGACAGACCAAAGGGGAATATGGAGTAGGTTTTCTTGTTCATAAGCGTTGGAAAAAATATATTATCGAAATAAAAGGATATAATGAAAGAGTCATTGGATTGAAGATTCAAATTGGAAGGGTTAAAGCTACCATCATACAAGTATATGCTCCAACAGGAACAGCTTCGACGGAAGTGCTAGAAAAATTCTACAAAACACTGGATCTAGCTATCAACCAACTCAGCTCAGAATTACTTGTAGTAATGGGTGACTTTAACGCACGTATTGGATCAAAGAAACCAGGAGAAGAGCCAATTATGGGACCATATGGGTATGGAAGTAGAAATAACCGAGGGGAAAGGATGTTGCAATGGCTATGGCAACATAAATTAACAGTTACAAACTCACTCTTCAGGAAAAAGGATAGCAAAATGTGGACTTGGATCCACCCAAATGGAAAGCATAAGAACCAAATCGATTTTATTCACACCAATAAAAAATCTTTTTTCAAAGATGTCGACGTGTTAAATCGGTTCGAATACGACTCAGATCACAGGTTAGTAAGGGCCAAGCTACTGATCAATCATAAGACAAGGAAGTATTACAAGAAAAACCAGTATGTACTAGAAAAAGAACCCAGCCCGATTCAAATGCTGAACTACAACAAGGAATTAGAGCTTCGCCATCGCATTTTGAAGGAAACGAATGGTCATAGAACGCTTCAGGAAAAATACGACCAATTCGAAAAAACTTTGAAAATAATATCTTCGAAACATGTCTTTAAAACTCTCGAGAGTACAAACAAAAATAAAATATCAGTGGCTACACAAAACATGATTCAGAGAAGGGAATTTTTAAGGAAAATTGAAAACATCTCACAAAATGAAAGAATAGAACTGAGAACATTAAGAAAAGAGATAAAGAAAAAAAGCAAACAAGAAATAAGAGAATTTCACGAAAGAAATATAAAAAATATCTTAGAAAGTACTAAATCGATAAAGAAAGTCAAACAAAACTTGAAATTAGAGAAGGAATGGGTCTTAGGGGTTTCGAAAAACAACGAACAAGTCCGGAACAGAAGACAAATAAACGAAGTTGCAACAGAATTTTATAAGGAACTATACTCGAATATTCGTCAAAATACAAACATCGGTAGTATAGAACAGAGGCTAGAAGAAGAATCTGAAGAAAAAAGGCTATAATGGAACTTGGGAACGAAAAGAGTAAAGGCAGTGATGGAATCGAAGCCGAAATCCTAAAATATGGAATTGAAACGTCTTCAGCGTGGCTTAAAGACATTTTCAACGATGTTATGGCTACTAGAGAAGTTCCTATCCAATGGACAAAGTCGTACATCACTCTATTGCACAAGAAAGGGAAAAAAGATGACATCAACAACTATCGTCCAATAAGTCTTATATCTAACATCTACAAAATCTTTGCAAAATGCATCTTCAAAAGGCTGGAAGTAGACCTCGGACAACATCAACCAGTGGAGCAGGCAGGTTTTCGATCAGGTTTCTCAACTACAGACCACCTGCAGGCAGTTAATCAAATCATCGAAAAAAGTGGAGAATACCGATTACCGGTTTATTTCATTTTTATTGATTTTAAAAAGGCTTTCGATACCATTAACCAAGACTTCATGTGGAATGCACTCCTTAACCAAGGTATAAATTGTCGTTGGGTTAGAATTTTCAAAAAAATGTATGTTTCTTCCACTGCTCAGATAAAAACTGAAATATTTGGAGAGACATTCAAACTTCAAAGTGGAACTAAACAAGGAGATCCAATCTCACCGCCTTTCTTTGCGGCTACTCTAGAAGAATGTTTTAGAAAATTAGATTGGGAACACATTGGCATAAAAATCAATGGAAAATATCTTTCAAACTTAAGGTTTGCTGATGATATTATTTTGATGAATGATAATCCTGAAGATCTTCAAAAGATGATAAACGAACTCATTCTCGAATGCTCTAGGGCAGGGCTTCAAGCAAACGAAAACAAAACCAAAGTTATGACAAATGCGACCAAAACACCTATGTATATTAATGGAGAGCTGATCGAATATGTGGAGGACTTCATATATTTAGGACAATTAGTATCATTTAACAATAGAGAAGAAAAGGAGATCTCTCGAAGGATAACAAACGGATGGAGGCAATTCTGGGACGTGAAAACTATGTTGGACTCGAATATCTCAAACGTTACCAAGAAATACATTTTCGATTCCACAGTTTTACCAGTGCTAACATATGGCTCCCAAACATGGACGAACAACGTTGCAATAAAAAGGAAGCTTTCAACAACTCAAAGGGCAATGGAAAGAGCAATGCTAAAAATAAGAAGATCTCAGCGAATCAGAAATGTCAACATACGCTCATGGACAGGATTCGAAGATGTTATTTTGAAGACAAGAAAGCTGAAATGGGACTGGGCAGGGCATTTTATTAGGAAGTCAGATGAAAGGTGGTCAAAAGAATGTACAGAGTGGACACCGTTTAGTGGTACCAGATCAGTTGGGCGTCAACCAAAAAGATGGAGAGATGAGCTTCATGCTTTCGACAGACTTTGGTTTCAAAAAATTCACAACAGAAACGAATGGAAAAAAATGGGGGAGGCTTTTGCCCGTGCATAACTATATTTTTGTTAAAACAAATCAATTTGATTTATATAAATATTAATATTATGAATTAATGAAAAAGAAAATGTAATTTAGTATTAAGGCAGAATAGCTAATAAATAATAATAATAATAATTGCTCAATGTTAGAGTTGGATTATGAAATGAGTAATATTGCTGCTTTATCAATTAAATGTGGAGTGTGTCGTTAACTCTTCCCCTCTTAAATGAGAACGTCCACTTATTAAAAATATGGGATTTTATAGATGATGGGTTGATCTGAGATATCGGGATATGAAGAGCTTTTAGGTCTTATTTCTGCGGGAATGAATACTGGTGTTAGTTTTGTTTCAGGAGTCTTTCTGTTCCAATTTTTCATCTTAAGTATTATTGCGATAAGGAATATAATGGTGAAAATTGAATAGTTGATCCATTGATGAACTTCTTTTTCTATTTGAATTTTGCTGATGTGTTTTGTATTATTTAAGTGGAGTTCCTTCATAAGTTGTAAGGACAGGATTTCTTCTATTTCGGATTCTTCGGAGATTGCATGTAGTAGTGGTGGTAGTTCATTAATTTTAGTAATTTCGTCAGCAATATATTGTTGATTCCTGATTCTTAATGTAGTGTTGGAGAATTTAATAAGATAGGTGCCATTCAATGATCTGGTGGTATTATCAACTTCTATGTTACCATAGAAATTGTTTAAAAGCATCGTTCCTGGTTGTATTTCTTCGACGTGTGGGATGTGGTGACTGTTCGTTCTTTTACAAGTATCATCTTCATTTCTTATTAACTTATAAATACATTTATCGTTACTTAAGTCTATAATGTTAGATTGTTTGCACAAGGATAAATTATTTATTGTTTTACATTCATTCTTTATTCCATGTACAATATTGTTTTTCTTTAAAATATTTGTATTTGAAATTTTATTAACAACATTATTATTTTTTATCAATGGTTTTACAGTTAATTTTTCGAATATTTCGTTTTCCGTTTCTGGAATGCTTAATATATAAAGAATAGATGATATGTCTGTAGCAACTTTTATTCCGGCAAATTTTAATGCTTCTTCGATATTTCGAAAAAGTTCGTTTGTTTTATTTTTATTCATGTTTTTCAATATTACATCAATTTCTCATTAAGAAAGTATATTTGAACTTACGATATTTTTCTTACTTAACTCGATTGCATATATTACATTTATTATTTCCTCTTTTATAAGTTTTGTTTTATAAAGTAAACTTAATACTAATTCGTTTGCAAAGGTTTTATCCTTTTTTAATTCGTTCATTATTTCGTTGGTTACATTAGTCAATTTTTTTATTCTTTCAATGTATGCCTTGTTTATTAGAACCTGATTATTATTGTTTTCTAAAACATTATTTATCTTATTAACCATTACTTTATAATCATCGTGGTCGGGATTACCCGCGACCCATTTCCAGGCTGAGCCTATAAAGTTTAGAGATCTTTTTGATCTGTTTGTTTTGATATTATTTATAAGGTTCTTAGTGTGCTTGAGTTCGTGTTCCAGAATGGGGAAAAAAATATTTTTAGGTGGGATGTGTTTGTATAGGAGGGATGAAGTTTTTGCTATGAAGTCTTCATATGGAGGCATTTCTATGATGTGGATGAATTTGATGTTTCCAGTTTGGATTCTCGCAAACCCATGTTTTATAACAATTATTTCTGAGTTAGAATAATCGAGTATTCTAACTTCTGTGATGACGAAAGGGATAAAGTACCTGTAAGGAAAGAAGGGTTAATTTCAACTTTTTATATTTGATTTATGTACTATTCTGCCGGATTCTGTTGCAATAGTTTTGGTTTTATTTTCTTTGACTGTTTCCTTTTAGTAGCGGGGTGTTAGTTTTGAGCCTAATCTTCTGTTAATTTTGATATAAACGATATCACCAGGTGAGTACTTTTGTATGGGTTGTTTTTTCTTGTTATGATACTTTAAGTCACTGCTTTGTTTTTCTTGTAATTTTTCTATGTTTTCTTTTCTTGCCTTTTCAAACTGTTCTGGGTCAGTGCTAACATTTCTGCCAAAAAATACTTCTATGGGTTTTTTCCTATTGTTGAATGAACTGAGCAGTTGGTTGTATTCGTTGACTGATCTGTCTAATAACTCAAGAAATGATTTATGAATTTTCTCAGTGTAGAGTGGAATCATTCCACTTGTCCATTAACTGTACTAGAATGAGGGGTGTCTTGTAAATTTCTATTTTTAATTGATCTTTCAAGAGGAAACATATGGATTCTGCACTAAACGATTTTTCGTTGTCAAAGACGACAATTTTAGGAATACCGAAAGCAAATATGATTTGTCTTAAGGGTTCCATTATGTCTTGTACTGCTCTTGATTTAAGGATTCTTGTTTGGGCATATTTTGAAAATTTGTCTAAAGCTGTGAAAACTAAATTACCTTCAGTTGAATAAATGTCTATAAGTAGGATATGGCCTGGATATTGAGGAATGGGAGTTGGTTTGAGTTCAGGTTTTTGGGGATGGCGATCATATTTGTGCTCTTGACAAATTTGGCATTGTTTAACTGGTTTATTAATTTTTGCATTCATTTGCGGAAAATAGTAATTTTAGAGTAGCTGCATTTTGTTTTCGCGAGCATTTCTATGAGCTCTGTTATGAGTTTTAAGGATATGCTCTTCCTGTTCAGCAAAGTTGGGCAGATCAGTAACTTTTGTTTGAGTGGATCGAATTTTATAGTTTTTAAAGTAAAGTGGGTAAAGGTTTTGGATTATTCCCATGGTTTCTTCATTGGTCATGAGCCCGTTTATTATGTTAGGTATAAGGTATCGTTTGAATATGGAGATAATGTTTTCCTTAGAGTAGGAAGGTTGAACAAAAGTATGTCGACGGAATTTTGGAAAAGGAAATTGGAGTTGATAAGGGGTATCTTCTCCTATAAGAAGGATAAGCTGGTTTTTGAACACGTTGATTGGGACTTCTACGGCTGGTATAAATTCGTGTGATGAACTTTCATCACTATGTTGGGAAGCTGAGATACGAGTGGTGGCCTTGAAAGTGTGTCAGCAACAACGTTGGATTTACCTGGCTTATATCTTAATTCGTAGTTGTATTCTTCTAACGCTGCTTTCCAAAGTTTCATTTTGGAGTTATGATTTTTGTTACTGAGAGCATATGTGAGAGGTTGATGGTCTGTTAAAATGTTCACTTTTGCTGAGCCATAAAGGTAGTTTCGAAAAGAATTCAAAGCCCATATAATAGCCAGCATTTCTTTCTCATTTGCGGCATACGACTCTTCTGTTTTACTTAAAGTTCTTGAAATAAACATTATAGGTTTACCTTGTTGGGATAGCACTGCTCCAAGAGCGCAATTTGAAGCGTTGGTTGTGAGTTCGAATTCCTTTTTGTAATCGGGATAGGTTAACATTACGTCTCTTGATGCTAGGGTTTTTTTAAGTTTGTCGAATGCTTCTATTGCTTCATCGTTAAGGTAAATTTATTTTTTGGAAGAGAGATTTTTGGACAAGCGTCCGTCTTCCCCTCTTAAAAGGGCTGTTAAGGGTTTAGCTAATTTGGCATAGTCCCTTAAGAAACGTCGATAATGCCCTGACAGACCTAAGAATGGACGTAGATCTTTAAGTGTTTTAGGGTATGGAAATTCGAGTATTGCCTTTACCTTTCCTGGATTTGTTTGTATGCCATCAGATGAAGTTAGGAATCCAAGGAATTCGACTTCCTCTTTGAAAAACTTACATTTGTCTAGCTGCACCTTCATATTGGCAGATTCAAGAGTTTTGAAAACGGTCTCAATACTCTGCAAATGTTCTTTTTCATTTTTGTTAAAGATGATGATATCGTCGATGTAAACGAAACATATTTTTCCAATATGTTCTCTCAATATATCATCAAGCGCTCTCTGAAAAATGAAAGGAGCATTTTTCAGACCAAAAGGTAGCCTGGTGAATTCGTATTTCCCGTTATTCACCGAGAAGGCTGTTTTCTCAATATCTTTTTCTTTGAGAGGGATTTGGTGGAATCCGCTTTTGAGGTCAATGACAGTAAAATATTTATTTTTTCTTTGTTGCGCTAGTACTTGGTTGATTTCGGGGATTGGGTACTTATCAGGAATAGTGATGGTGTTAAGTTTGCGGTAATCGATCACCAATCGATACTTTTTTTTCCCGGAGGCATCTGACTTTTTGGGAACAATCCACACGGGTGAATTGTATGGCGATCTTGAAGGTCTTATTATGCCATCTTTAACCAGTTCCTGTATTTGGCTTTCTACCTCGTCTTTGAGGGCCATTGGATAATGATAGCATTTTGTATAGACGGGTGAATCTGAAGATTTCTCCTTTTACAGCGGTGGTATAAGTTCATTTCTCGTCTGGATCATCGAATAATTTTAAATACTTACATGCAAGTGTTTTTATAGAGGCTTCTTGTTCAGTCCTCATATGTTGCGTACGCAACGACAAGGTATTGACTGATTGTGCAGCGAGTTGCTTAATTCGAATTTTAGTAGAGCCTTTAATTGTCATGTAATTATGACGAGTATAAATAATTGCGGATATATCTTTTAGACTATCATTTCCGAGGATAGCATTAAAAGATTTTAAATGTGGCATTAGAAAGAATTTAATTTTAAGATCTTTTATTCCGAACAAATTGACAAAAGTATGGTGTGTTATTTCTACGTTTCCTCCTACAGAGTTGGCATAAAACTTTTCTTCATTGGGTATTGGATTTTTTATTTAAGAGGGCTGAATGTAATTTTTATTGGATCCTGTATCGATTTTAAGCACTTCGTCACCAGATGTTTTTACTTCGATATAGGGTAACGAAGAACTTGCTAATGTAAAAAATGTATGTCACTTAATTCAGGAACTATTTCAGTGACATTATCATTTATTTGCTCATCATTGTTTATGGGTTCTATGTAATTATTGAAAGTTTGTGCATATTGTTGGTCATCTAATTGAGGGGCGTCGAAGTACTGCTGTAGTTCTGACTCCTCTGGGTTTTCTTGAGATGATGTATTCAAGTGAAAATTCCTTTGTAGTTTACTAGGATAATTGGGTTGTTGTGGCTGATTATTGAGTCTTTTCGGTGCTGGTGGCCAGTTTCTCTGTTGGTGTTGATATTGCGGTCTATTGACGTAATTCACTCTAGCTGTTCCAATAGACGATGTTTCCATCTGTTCTTGTCTTGGTTGTGGCCTTGGTGGTGGTCTGATATTGTTTCCTTGAGCTTAATTAAAGTGTTGATGTTGAAAAGGATTGCTTTGGAGGGGTGGTTGTCTAGGATCGTTATTGTTGAATGGGAATGGGCGATGGTTATGGTTAGTTACAGGACGGGGTACATGAGCAAATTGAGCAAGCTGTGGATAAAATGGGATTTGACGATTGGGTAATGAATTATTATTAGTTGTTCTTCTGGGAGGAAGCTCTGGAGGTATTGGATTATAGATCCTCTTCGTATTATTACTTGGGGCTATTGCATACTGCGCACGATAATTTTGATTTTCCAGTTTTAAGCACAAATGTAATGCTTGGGGTAAGTCTGATGGTTCTCGGATGCCGAGAAGCCTTGGTAAATCGCCTTTAAGACCCCTTATAAAGGTGTCTAGAGCTTTGTCCCTATAAGCTTGCATTAATACTTTAAGAGCTTCTGAGCCCATTTCCATGGAGGAAATTTTGTTGAGAATCAACAAAAGGTGAGTATAGACTTCCTGGTAGAAGTCTTGAATAGAAGACTGGGAACATTAGAGTACTAACGAAGTTAATTGGTACTCTAATGTTCCCAGATCGCGTTTATCCGCGTAATGTAGCGTTAAGCATCTGGAAATATTTTCCCAGTTAAGAGGAGTATTGTATGACTCGAGAACATGGTCAGCGTGTCCGACAATTTTATTTCGAATTACGTTTATAATACCGAAATATTTTGGAGAGCCTCTTGTATGTTTATAGATTCTAAGTATTCTTTCGACGCTTTTGCGCCAAGAACTGAATTCTCCTGGTTTCCCATAAAACTCTCTCAAGTTTCTGACAACATCAGGTATTTTATCGAGATCCGAAACATTTTCTTGTTGATCCGCGTTAATAACCTGATCAATCCCCGCGAATTGATCAGAGTTAGGGTTCATTATAGAATGAACAATGCGCCTACCATCTGTTTGGAGGGCTTGAGTTACCATGGATGTAAATAAGTTCTGCAATTCGGTACGATTTATACTATTGTTTAGTTGGATCGGAGTAATTGGAGTAATGGGTGGTCTAATGAGATTTTGTGGATTCACCATGGTTTTTTTTTCTTTCTTTTAAGATTTTACACCTAAATATTATTTTCTAACTATTTTGTGTGTTAAGGTTTTGATTTTAAATTTTTCTTTACGTTTAGGTTTGTATTTAAAATATTTTTTTTATTTTAATAACGTTGCAAGTCATTAATTGATTTGACTTATTTTCGCAAATATTTATTATTATATTTTTTTATATTTCTTAAAATGATAAGGTTCTTAATTTGTATCAATTTTTTTTTTTTAAGAAAATAAAGTTTTTATGACCTTAAAAATAATCACTTTTAATTTCGTTATAAATTTATTTTTGTAAAAAGAAAATGAAGTTTTTATGACCTTAAAAATAATTGTAAATTGTTTCTCGTAAATTAATTAAATTTTTTCATAATATTCTTAACCATTGATTTCTTAATTTTTCTCAATATGAAACTTAAATTTTAAAGTATTTTTATTTTTTCAAATAAGTAATCTAAATATACGTAAATATTTAAAATTATTACAGTAAAAAAATGATACGCATGTTTGTGGAGCGGCGTGTAGTTCAAATACGTCCTTTTTGCTGTGCTGCTACTTAGGGGCCCTTTTTCCAATTCTCCAACAATTTATGGGTTTCACTTTTTTTTTTTAAACTGTCTTTTTCAAATTCTGCAACAGTTTATTATTTTATTTGTTTCGCTTTATCACAATTTTAAAGGGATTCTTTCAGGACCCTTTTTTTTTAAATCAATTTCGCGAACCGAGGGGACTACTTGAGAACACTTTTCGGTATACTAAATGTTTCTTATATCACGAACCGATTGTACCTATTATTTAGGACTTTTACCGGAATGATATCGACACTTAGATTTTTTTTGTGATACTTGACTTTAAATGTCCCTACTGCTCGGGCGCCAGTTAAATTCTTCTTCTTTTTGTTAAGAAACAACTTTAATCAGTGGTCAACTTAAGACTAAAATACAAATGTTAAGCTTAATATAATGAAAACGAAGAGTTGGACTTTATTTAGGTTGACTCGGTTGTCAACCTCTTGGTTCTCTTTGTTGCTTGCTGCTTTTCCATGGAATGTGCTGAATCGATGGCCTTAATTTTGATTTCCATTAATTGCTCAATGTTGAAGTTGGATAATGAAATGAGTAATATTGCTGCTTTATCAATTAAATGTGGAGTGTGTCGTTAACTTATATGAAGTGAAATTAATAACTCTTGTTAGGAGCGCGAACAATGAAGATTTAGAAACAATTCTAAATTACTCATTTAGAGAAATATTAGTTAGTAATTTGAAGTCAGTTTTAATCATATCAGAAATGTCGCAATCCTAGAACTGATGTTTTTTGTATTTATTTATTTACATCATTTAGAGATTTTAAATCTACAGTTAGACTACCGAATTCAGATACATGCTAATACATCGAGATGGACTTATAGCGTATTACATACAACAAAATATTTTTAATAAAATAAAAATAAACATTAACAATTTGACAATAGTAAAATTAAATTGTAAAATTAAAAATCAATTAAAATGAAAATGCAATAACAATCTATTTTTTAAAGAAGATCTACTCAGATGAAAGTCAAATTCAATATGAGACGCAATAAGATTAGTTTCACTGACACAGCGGCTTATAGGTTCATTTTTTGCATAGTTAACTCTATGATCATCTTCACAAAATAAAGAACGTACACTCAGTTGTCGCGATGGAGCATATAAATTAATTAAGGGTAAAAGAAAAGGGCACTTAATATGGTACGATAAAATATCACTTATAAACATAACTGAATACATTTTTCGTCTATTTATAGTAGGGGAGCCCAGGGTGCTGAATCGGGATTTACTCGAGCGTCAAAGAGACCTATTGGATTGCGAAGCTTAGATGATAAGAAGAAAAAAATGTCATATCATATATACACTTTGATCGGTGGGGGGGAGCGGTTATAAATTTTCAAAAATTTAAAAAAAAAAACAGTTGCATGGACATACTCGAGCGCGTCAGATATTAAAAGCATCCATGTCCTACTTTTTTTTTGAAAATATGCGTATGTTAATCTGATTGTTTCCACGATGGGGGTGGTCATACGTAAGGGTTGAAAATGGAAAAAAAATTTAATCGAGCGCGTCAGATTTTCAAAGGGGATGTTAAGTGAACCTAAAAGAAGGCTCTTATGTAATAATCTGACGATTTGGATGTGACCCAAACTCGCGGCCATTATTAGAATTTGCAAAAAAAAATCCCCATTTTGAAATACTCGAGCGCGTCAGATTATGATATATGTATATGGTTCATTTATATACCCTAAACGTGCTGTATCTTAATCTGACGATTATCTGGAGGGATTCGCCTAATCTGATAATGGCAAGAATTTTTTCACCACAAAACACACACTTTACATTAATGGCACTCATAATAACTTTCTTTTAAATTTTATTTCACATAATAAACATCAAAATCGCAAAATAATTTAAGGCGTTAGAAATACATGCATACGTTGTAAACGAAAAAACAACTACGGGATCAGCTGCCATGGCGTCATGGCAACAGAACCCACAGTGGGGACTGAGTGATTATTTTTCCTTACTTCGGCTTACGGAAATCGTCAGATTATACAGGGTGTCCCATAAGTAATGGTCCAAACTATATATGCTGAATGGTCAAGTCATGGCCTACTAGAATTTGGTAACTTGTCTATACCGCATCCTAACGGTTTTCGAGAAACGGTTGTTTTTATGAAATTTTCAAAAACACCTACTTTTAGTCGGTTTTTCAATCACCCTGTCCACAAATGATTTTTGTTTTTACTATTTGTTAATATTTTACAATTTTGAATAAACATTCAATATTTTTGCATTTAAAAAATTTCAATTTTCGGCACTATTTCGCAAATTATTGATAGTTAAAATCATATTCTTATCAAACTTAATTTTTTACATCGAACTTTAAAACAATTTTATTAAAAAAAATCATATTACACAATACTGGTTATCGTTTTTAAAAACTTGCTTGATTTTTTAGCTTTTCAAAAAAGTATAAAACATCACAAAGCTAGCTTTGGTTCAAGAGTATCCCCAAACTAATTTTGTGAGCGTATGTAAAGGTTTCGGATTTCTATTTGGTATTTACAAAAGTAATACTTACTAAGCGGAGATATTATTTAACCAAGTTCCTTCTTATAGGGCTCACCCAAAAATGTATCAATATAAGTTTTGCAATTAAAACTATTGTAGTACCCGTGGTCTGGGTTCAAACCCTTACCTAGGTCACCTATTTTTGTTCGCGGGTACTGCCTTTTGCGGGAAATTGACAAATTCCAAAGAGTACCTAATTCTAGACAAGAAAAGTGCTTTGTCAAACTAGCTGTTCGAATTAGGCTTAAAACTAAAGGTTGCCTCCATCCCTGACAACATTACTCGCACACAGAAATGGTTGAATGCAATTTATGAAACTATTTGTTTCATTTGAAAACAGGGATTTGAATTTTGTAAGAGGCCAGAATTTTGAAATAGCATGATCATAAAAGGTAGGATGGTGTTTAATTTTGTTCGGAAGTTAAAAAAAGGTATATCTCTACGCATATTTTTGTATAGCAATTGTTCGAAATGCCCTCCTCCTGCAAAAATCTGTCTGGCATGTCCTGAGCTTCTTATTTCTTCAGCCGCAGTTTCAATTTTCTGCCTAAGTTCAGTAACACTGCGTATGGGCTGGGCAAAATCTTTCTCTTTTAGGCAACCCTAATAAAGAAAATCTTGTGGATTCAAGTCCGGTGACCTAGGGGGCCATGTTATTGTTCCACCACTACCGATCCATCGCTCGGAGAAAGTTTTGTCCAAAAAAACTTCTGACATTTCTTCTATAATGGGCTGGACATCCATCTTGCTGAAACCACATGGTCTGGAGCAGGGCGAGAGGAATATCATCTAATAATACACAGATTCTGTTTTCAAAAAATTCTAAATAATTTTCACTATTTATTGTGTCGGGCAATTCAAAGGGTCCTATGATTTGCCCATTTAAAATTCCACACCACAAATTAGTTTTAAATTGGTATTGAGATCTTCCTTCTCGTATTAAATGTGGATTTTCTTCCTGCCAATTGTGAATATTGTGCATATTCAAATATTCATCTTGTTTAAAGGATGATTCATCACTCCATAAAATTTTGTCAACGAAATCAGGATCTTCTCGGCTTTTATCGATCATAATTTGGCAGAACTCAACTCTTTTAGGGTAATCCCTTGGTAATAAGGCCTAGAAACGCTGCAGGTGAAAAGGGTGCAGGTTGTTCTGCTTCACAATCCTCTGAACAGTAGATTTGGGTATCCCAGTTGTTCTCTCAATGGCTCTTAGAGAAGTACTGGGTTTATTTTCAATTTCCCTTAACACAACTTCGTCATTGAGATGGTGTTGGAGCCTTCCAATCCTTCCACTGCCAGGGATTATACCTCCATATAAGAATTATGAACTCTTATAAATACCCGACGGTCAGGACTTGAAGCATTTGGATATCTTTCTGCATACTTCCTTACTGCTGCTCTTGCATTTCCGCCAAGATGTCTCTTGTGATGTAATAAAAAATTCTAACAGAAACACATTTTTTTCTTTTTATATTTGTTTGTTTTTTTTTAATCGTGACTTATTAAATTGAAATGCTTATAACTTTTGAACCAAAGCTAGCTTTGTGATGTTTTATACTTTTTTGAAAAGCTAAAAAATCAAGCAAGTTTTTAAAAACGATAACCAGTATTGTGTAATATGATTTTTTTTAATAAAACTGTTTTAAAGTTCGATGTAAAAAATTAAGTTTGATAAGAATATGATTTTAACTATCAATAATTTGCGAAATAGTGCCGAAAATTGAAATTTTTTAAATGCAAAAATATTGAATGTTTATTCAAAATTGTAAAATATTAACAAATAGTAAAAACAAAAATCATTTGTGGACAGGGTGATTGAAAAACCGACTAAAAGTAGGTGTTTTTGAAAATTTCATAAAAACAACCGTTACTCGAAAACCGTTAGGATGCGGTATAGATAAGTTACCAAATTCTGGTAGGCTATGACTTGACCATTCAGCATATACAGTTTGGACCATTACTTATGGGACACCCTGTATAGTATTCCTGAACGTTGAATTATTGCCTTCAAAATAAAAAAAAATGAGCCACGCTCGAGAAAGTCAAGATGAGGTTTTTTTTTACAAGTTTGTAACCCACCTACTTCTTATCGTCAATCGAAAATTGTCAGATTAGTGGAATATACACTTTTTAGCATATAACTAACTTACTCTACCTTAATCTGAGAGAATTTCAGATGATCAATTTTTTTTTGCTAATCTGATCCTTTACCCTTGACGCGCGGCCACATATACGGGGCTAATACTTGGTGGAGGTATTCAATGGGGTACTAGGTACCTCCCTGTATATTAATCTGCCGCGCTTTAGTAGATCCCAAAATCCCTTCTTGGGCTCCCCTATTATTACAAGTGGTGATTGCATACCTAAAAGTTGACATCTGGTAGTATATGATGGAGTTTCGATGTTCAAACCTAATTTCCGAATTGCAAACCTGGTAAATTTTGTTTGAATCATTTCAATTCTGTTTGAATGAATGTTATAGAATGGATTCCAAATAACACAGCAGTATTCTAATATTGATCTGACATAAGATGAATGGAGCGATTTAAGAGCAAAAGGGTCTTTAAAATCTTTACTATTGCGTTTAATAAAGCCTAGCATGGAATTTGCTTTGGAAACACTGAACTTTATATGCTTGACAAAGTTTAATTTAGAGTCAAAAATTACGCCCAGATCTTTCTTTTCACAAACTCTATCAAGAACACCTCTTCTCCGAGGTGAAAACAAGTATACACAGATACGAATTCAACACGCTATAAAAAATAAGAGCAAAAGGTTTCCAAGAGACGGAGACGAGGAAATTTGACTCTCTCGATTAGTTTTTTCTCTATCTGCTAAAGCACTAATGGCTGAAACACAAACACGCTTCAGCTTCGGCTTCGTCTGCGTTACGTTGGGCCTGCTTCAAGGTTGCTTTGAATGACACTTCCAATATGACATTTCTAAAATGGCACTTCTGTCATTAGCAGCTGTTATTTTTTCTCAAAATAAAAAAAATATGAGTTTTGAAATCGAAAAAATTAAATTTATCGCGGAAGTAGCTTGAACAGCCTATAATAACCCATGGGAATCCCTCCAAAGCAAATGTATTTTGTTTGTTGACTTTTTTACCGCTGTTGAGCTGTCAGACAAAGCAAATTGAACTAGAGCTTCCGTTTGGAGTCACATTACGTAACATTACGTTATTTCCTTACGATTGTCAAATGAAACGTGAGGTGGAAGCTTCATTGTGATAGCATGCATTGAACTGAAAAACTATTCCATCTGTGGTGATAGGAGAAGAAAACATTTTTAGGTGTAAACTTTACTTCGAAAAGATTAAATTAATAATTTTTGTTTTTATTTTTGGGACAAATTTCAGTGCACCTATAATAAAAAAATAAGTCTATTGGCAAATGCAATTGGGTTAGACATATACAAGAACCTGCGAGCTGCGAAATAGGATTAATTGGAAAAAAGGGATTATTGTTCATTTCTATATTTTATGATATGTGGATTAGCAGCCGAAAGGTTCCGGGGGCGTCGTGTTTATATATATTTGATGGTGTTAGTGTATACTTCATTTTTTTTTGACCTGTGGGGTTGGAATTAATTGTAGATTAGTGTTGATTAGATAGATTAGTGTTTACTAGTTTGAATAATTTTTACCTACGAGTTTTTAAGAATGAATATTTGCATCAGAGGGTATTAAGGTATTTAAATGATATTTGCTTTGGGTTTCAATTCAATTAAAAAAAAAAAAACAACCAAGAGTTATATACATCGAAATACATTTACAAGTCATTTTAATGGATCCATTCAGAAAAGGAAAACCTATTGGAAGCCAGGCGCTTAAGATAGTTATTTATTATTATTATTATTATTATTAATTCTTTATTACTCTCGATAAATGTACAATCTTTTAATAGCTAAGAATAAAAGCATGGCAAATGTTGCCGTCTGCCTGAATTGACTTATGTCGAGTTTACATTTTAAGTGAAAAAGTTAAAGTTATAAACTTTAAGTTGTATATACATTAAAAAAATTAAAAAATAGTAGTTTGTTTATTCATTTTGTTTAATTCTATAGTATCTACAATATTTAAAAAAAAAATAAAGAAAAAAATTTAATTATATCTTCAAACATTCAAATATAATTACAACAAAAAAAAAGAGAAATTGGAACACATTATCAAATATGTAATTAATACCTATATAAAACTGTTACGGTAACCTAAAGCATCACTAATATAGGAGCATAGGGGTTTCCAATCTAGATTACCATTTAAGAGTTGCTTTGTATATTCAAGTGTTAGAATGTTTTGTGAAAAGTAAAGCCTTCTAATTTCCTGTAACATTGGACAAACAGCTAAGAAGTGGTACACATCCTCAATTTCATTACGGTTGCGCAAAGTACATTTTGGATCAAGGTCTACTCTATGTGGCTTATAGTTTAAATTCAGCATCTCAGTTCTTGCATTAAAAATAAGGCTTATTTGCTTTATAGATAATTTTTCGTTAAAATAATTACTTCCGTAGAGTGTGTGGTTTAGTGTTTTGTATATGAGTCTAGTGCTAGAAGTTTGAGCTCTATGCAAACACTGTAAATAAAGAGAGTCATCTATTTTTACTATGCATTTATAGAAAACTTTTTTCCAATCGGCTAGAGGTGTATTATTAGGATTTAGATTAAAGCAATGCTGATTAGCCAATTCGTACCATTCTTCAAAAGGCGATAATTAAGATCGGAGTGCGTATTGCATTATTTTCTTGTGAAGGTTTGTATCAGGTCTATTCATAACTTTAACAATATAGTCCGCATTTGATTTTAAATTGCCTAGGAATATTTGTGCTATACCTGTTTCTACGTGGATAGCATACGTTGGAGTTGAACTAGCTAGTTTGAAAATGCGTTTGAAAAAGAAACGTTGAACAACTTCGAATTCCTCAATGTTTCGACAGCCAAGAACTTGAAATGCCTTGTAGGCACGTTCTTATAGTTGCATCAAATACTCTAAACTTAGCAGTAGCATCGACATATTTATTGCAAAAGAATTTACTCCACATGAGATTTTTTGCTGTTTTGGCAGCAATACATTTTTCTTTAACATGAGGGCGGAGATCAAGGTTATACGTTATTAGAAAACCTAAGTATTTGTATTGAGATACTATTTCTAACGGTTCGCGATCTAAAAACCATTTTTCATTGGGAGCTCTTCTTCGCTGAGTACTTTCAAAAATCATTATTTTTGACTTTGTGGCGTTAATTTTGAGATCCCACAAATCACAAAATCTTTTGAGTTTATTAATTTGAAGCTGTAAAGATGTGGGGTTATCAGCCAAAATAACAATGTCATCCGCGTATAAAAGCATCTTTATAAGTGTATCACCGACAATGACTCCACCCGGAAAATCTTTAGATACATCGTCAATAAATAGTGAAAACATAATGGGACTCAATCCACATCCTTGAGGAACACCACATGTTGTATTAAAAAAGTCAGACATCGAATTTTCATTCCAGACTGCAGCAGAGGTGCCAGTTATGAGGAGTTTGTACAGATTTAGAAATTAAGTGGATAAACCCAAAGTAGATAATTTATTTTTATATATTAAAGAGTCTCTGTACACCGTGTCAAATGCCACCTGAAAATCAACGAAAAAGGCGTACATTTTCTTTTTCTTTTCAAAAAAATTCTTTACTATGCTTGTAAGAGCAAATATATGGTCTATTGTAGATAATCCTGTTCGAAAGCCGGCTTGGAAAATACTAAGGAGTTTATTCTCTTCAACCCATTTTGTCAACCTTTGGTATAAAAGATGGGTGAATATTTTCCTAAGACATGGCAGAATCGAAATGCCCTGGAGTTGCTCGGAAGTTCCAAATCCGCTTTTTTAAAAATAGCACAGATCCATGCTTTTAAGAAACTCTTTGGAATTTCTTCTTCTTCAAGAAGTCTATTAAAGAAGTCATTAATATGATTTAGAAAATTCGGAGTTCCATATTTATAAAATTCACACGGCATACCATCAACTCCTGCAGATTTTTCATTTTTCATATTTTCTAGAGTTCCTTGCAACTCTCTTATTGTGATTGGCCCATCTAATTCTGGGATTAAAACTAAAGGAAGGGCATACTGAAATTTTAAACTTGTTGTCAAAGGGTTCAGGAGCTGTTCGAAGTGCTCGGCGAGTTTTACAACATCAATAGCTGATGCTGACTTGCAACCACCTAGCAATCTCACGTTTGACCAGAATGTTTTTGCGTCTTTACAGTTTGAAAGCCTGGTTGCTACACCATTTACATATTTTTGTTCTTTTTGAATACAGAGCTTTTTATACAGTTTATTGGATTCTATGTAAAGACTTTTAAAAAAAATTGAATTGGTCTTCCTAAACAGGTTGAGATTTGCGAAAGATTTTTTGCGGAGTTTTCTACATTCCCAGTCAAACCACTCAGCTACGAATTTATCTCTGGATTTAGGTTTTACCACAACTGCTGCTTGTCTTACACTTTTTAAAATATTTTCAACGGCCTGGTCACAACTATAATGTTCTTGGGAGGAAAGGCAATGGACCTGAGCGTCGAGCCTTCGTCTATACACTTCAGCACGATTATCTATCCATTTTAATCTATTTAATGTGTTAATGGGTGATAAAGTTACATCTTGAAATTTTATAGAGGTAACAACTGGTAAATGACCAGAGAAATTTGCAGATAAAACCTCGAAATCCTCGACAACACTAAGCCAATTACCTTTCGCAAAACAATAATAAATAACTGAATGACCTTGACCCGAAATGAAAGTGAGATCGCCTCTTCTGTCACTGTTAGTAATACCGTTAAGTACCAATAAACCAAAATCTTCAGCGAAATCCATAAGTTGCCTTCCACATCTATTTAAAGTTCCATCCATAGAGTTCCTAACACTTGCATATACATGAGAAACATTTTGCACCAGAGAATCTGGGTTCTGAAAATTACCAATTCTACCATTGAGATCACCGAGTACCATGATATTTTGCAATTCATTTTCATTAAAAAATATTTGCAATTCATTAAAATCATTTGCCCAATTATTGCAGTTTAAATAAGTTGGTACAATATAATAGAAGTCATGCGCATGGTTTATTTCTACAACTGTTTTCCTACCAATTCTTTTAAATTCAACAAAATTGTTCAAATTACATTTAAATGCAATTAACATTCCACCGCTAGCTCTACCAAAAATGTTACTTCTAGTGGCTGGAATAAATTTTATATTATAATCTTTAAAATACTTCACAAATTGTGTTTCTTTACCCTCTTCGAGAAAAGTTTCTATCAAAATAATAATATCATACTTTAAAATAAATTCAAAAAAAGCAGGAATTACTAGTTTGTTTTTCAACCCAGAAACATTATAACATATAATTTTTAAATTTAAATGGCAGACGGCAACCCTTTCCTACTTATGATGTTGACGCTGATGTTGATATTGATTCTGCTGCATACTGCTTTCTCTATTTGGAGCAATTGGCGCTATCATCGTATTATTCTGACAGTTGTTGATGTTGTCTACATATGTCAAAGAACTGCAGCCCACCTTCTCCAAACGTGTTTTTTATAAATATCAATTCGTCTGCATTGTTTACAACCAAACCTCTCAAAACGTTGTAAGAAAATGCAAAGTTGTTTATATTTAATTTAACTCCTCTAATAATGATTTTTACTGTTGGAGCCATATCAAGTAATTTCGTTTTGATTTGGAAAAGTGCATTTCTCTTTTGGCGTGTTATAAGGGATTGTTCGCGGTGCATAACAATGCC
The DNA here is from genome assembly GCA_951509635.1 of Eupeodes luniger. NCBI lineage: Eukaryota > Metazoa > Arthropoda > Insecta > Diptera > Syrphidae > Eupeodes > Eupeodes luniger. Next base: position 215,153,218 of record OX608073.1, read on the forward strand.
TGTATTCTTTAGTTTTGGTGTCGCTTCGATTAATTTGTTTGCGGTGTCGCCGGGATGAAAGTTAAGAATTACAGTGCTTTTATTTGTGTTGCGATTTGTGAACTCTTGTGTGTGTTTTATAGGCAATTCTGCATTTCCTTGAAGCTGGAGAAGACCAGTGCAAGTTTGTTTTGCAAAGTCAACTTTATTGGACTTCCCTTCTGCCGGGAAATGTACAATAAGATAGTTGTTAAGATATATAATGACAAACTGGAAAAAGCAAAGAATTCGTTTTTTGAAAATCCTGTGAGTTACGCAACCACGCAAACCGTGGAAACTACTGGAATTTCTGAACGTTCAATCAGAAGGATTATTAAGGAATACGAAGAGAAACTACAGCATACGAAGTGGAAAACTGAAATAGACGAATTTGACATCGCAGCTATTCGGCGTATAATGCATTACGTATTACTTCCCTCAACAGGATTCTAAGAACAAACGGTTTTAGTTACAAAATAACCCAAAACAACCGAAACTTCTCTGTGAAGGAAATAATATTAAACTCATGCGACTGAAGTATCTGAGAAAAATTCAGAAATTTAGAACAAAAGGATATGACATCAATTATTTGGACGAAAGCTATATTCATAGATCACATACAAGACCACGGGCTTGGACTGATGACAGTAGCAGTCGGTTGAAGACGCCTATTTCAAAGAGACAGGCTAATAATGGCGCATTCAGGTGGTGAAAAAGGTTTCGTGAAAAACTCCATACTTTTATTCAAATCTGGAACAAAAACGGGAGACTATCACGACGACATGATCTTCGAAAATTTCTGCAAATGGATCCAAGAACAAGTTTTGAACAACTTGGAGGAACCTTCAGTTATTGTAATGGGCAACGCCTCGTACCACAATAAATTAGAAGAAAAACAAATTACTTCTGAAAACAATATTCCGCATACCATTCAGATGTTGAAACCTTTACTGTATCAGGTAATAAAACGACACCGAGCTACACAAAACCCAAAGCATAAGATTGACGATATCATTCACGGCATGGGACATGAGGTTCTACGTTTACCACCCTATCATCCAGATCTCAATCCCATTGAAAATATTTGGGCAACTGTCAAGGCAAGAGTATGCTCACGAAACACAACATTCAAGATATTAGATGTTCAAAAATTAGCAGAGGAAGGATTTTCAAAAATAACGGCTGAAGATTGGCGAAAAGTATGTGAAGAAGCCATTAGAGCTGTGGAAGAATACTTTTCTCACGTCCTGATGTGGAACACAATTTCTGATTCAATTATAATTAATCCAGGTGACGATTCTTCAACCGAATATGAATATGAAAGCGATATATGTATATTCTGAAAACTAAGTATATGTGAATAAACATTTAGTATTTAAGTTAAATTATTGTTATTTATATTATTCTTATTTTATTTTTATATTTGAACGGAAAAAATAAGTATGCAAACAAATAACACGCAGCTCTACGACTGAAAACTGCAGTCGTTATCCCTTTACATAAAAAAGGCGATGCTACGAATTTAAATAATTATCGACCTATATCTCTTTTATCAGTCTTTTCTAAAGTTTTCGAAAAGGGGATCAAGTCTAGGATGCTGTATTTTCTAGACAAAACGAATTTTTTCAGTGACTACAGTTTGGCTTTAGAAGTGGTAGATCTACTGAAGACGCTTTGTTAAAGTTATGCAGTGAAATTTATAAAAGTCTTAATGAATCTGTTATACTAGCTACACTATTTATAGACATTACCAAAGCTTTTGACATGGTTGACCATGATATTTTGCTTATGAAATTATATAATGCTGGATTTAGGGTTATATACAGGCATAGTTTCTATCGTATCTGCATAATCGTAGTCAAAGAGTTAAAATTAAAAATATCTTAAGTGCTAAAAACTTCATTAACGTTGGTAAACCACAAGGCTCTGTATTAGGACCAGTTTTGTTTTTTATTTTTGTCAATTCACTTTTCTTGCAACCTTTGAAGGGCACAATAACAGCGTTTGCCGATGACACTGCTTTGACGTACAACAGTAAATGTTACTTCAACCTTTATTCGGACGTTAACCACGATTTAGAACTATTGCGTAATTGGTTTAATCTTCATAAACTGGTCATTAGTGAAAAAACGAAGTTCATGATCTATAATATTATGGGTAAAATCTGTAGTGACATGACTTTAAAATATCATTCTCCTAATTGCGAAACATTCCGTTTGATGCATTCCTGTTTTTTTGATCATAATTTTATAACTTTTAATTCTAATCTGTGTTGCGCCACGGATTGTTTTTCAATTGAGCGAGTCGACAGTTTTAAGTATTTTGGTGTAACTTTAGACTATAGGTTTAGTTGGAAAGACCATACACTATCTGTAAAGAATGTTTTAACTAATGTTATTAGACAGATTTTTCTACTCAGCCAATACTGTGGTTTGTTAGTTTTAAAATTAGTTTACAACGGTCTTTTTAAATCTAAGTTGTAGTACGGGATAACTTGTTGGGGTGGAACACATTTTAATAAATTAGAACCTTTACTTATAAAACAAAAACATGCAATTCGCATTCTGTTTAAGATTAATCGTCTAACTCCTAGCTTTGGGTTTTTTAAAAATCTGGAACTGCTACCATTAAGGCATTTGTATTTCTACAAGGTTTTAAAAGTTTTTTTTTGAAAATTCCGATTAAAATGCTTCGAGGATCTACGAAAACTGTAATTTACGCATGAACTCCAGTTATCTTGTCAAAGTACCCACAATCAAGAAACCACATTTTTCAATTTTTTACAATGTTACTGCGCCTCGTCTTTTTAATAAATTACCTACTAGTCTTAGAAGTGAGCGAGTTAAATCAGTATATCTGAAAAATATTAAACATTGGCTTTTTTATCAAACTTTGATGTTGTTAAAAACTTGATAATTCCCTTAGTTTAAATTTTTGAAATTATTGCTCTTATTTTTTTTAAATAATTTTTTTTCCTTCATATTAAATTCATTTATTTAAGATTTGTTTTTCCAACTTTTAATTTAATTTAAATTCTTATATCTTTATCGCATCCCCATCGATAAATTAATTGTAATTATCTTTTATATGGTATAGTACTTTCGCTTCTTGTCTTCGGCCAACAGATTGTACTTAACTATGTATTTCATTCTTGAAAATAATCTTAAAGTCAGTGGCGTCTTTAGGCATGGGCCCGGTGGGCCAGGTCCCAGGGCCCCGCAATTATTTGGCCACCAAATCCACCAAATCAAAATTAATGAACCTATACAAGAATTAGTAGTACCCGTGGCATGATGGTTAGTGCGTTGGACTGTCATGCGAGAGGTCTTGGGTTCGATCCCTGCCTGTGCCACTTTAATTTAAAAAAATAAAACGGGTACTGCCTCTTGCGAGGAATTGACAAATTCTCCAAGAGTAATGCTTTTCATGAAAAAGTGCTTTCTCAAAAATTAGCCGTTCGGATTCGGCATAAAACTGTAGGTCCCCTCCATCCCTGACAACAGTACTCGCACACAGGAATGGTTGAGAGTTGTAAGTCACTAGGCCCTGGTTCTCTACGGACTGTTGCGCCACCTAATTTATTTTTTATACAAGAATTATATAGAAAACGAAATAAGGTTAGTAGACAGTAACAGAAAAACAAGTTTCATTTTACTCTCCGTTCCGTTGAATTCCTCCTCCTCAACATCTTAAACTTCTGGCAACATGAATCTTTAATTATACATTTGCACACGCTATCAACATTATTTTTACAACACTGCTTTCGTTCTACTCTACAGTTCTGCACACATGTTGACTTTTCAACTAACTCCATAAACAAACACAAAGTTGTCCCACGATGATTCATTCATCGCAGATCATTTAAAAAAATGTGGGAACTCAGGAAAGGGATACACTTCCTATTTATCAGCAAATATTTGCAACGAATTCATTGAGGTGAAATTAGATCGGCAAAATATTTTCCCTAAGTGTTGACAGTACACCCGACCTTTCTCATATCGACCAGTTGACTTTTGTAATTCGGTATGTTAAAAATTGTGTTCTATCGAAAGGTTCTTGAAATTTATACCTATTCAAGAGCATAAATCTGAATATTTGGCTGACACAATCTTGGCATTTCTGGAAAATCATGATATTTCAATACAGGATTGTAGAGGACAAAGCTATGATAATGCGTCTAATATGTCGGGAAAATATGCATGCAAGATTAAAGGAGAAGTGCGAATTTGCTACCTTTGTACCTTGTGCAGCACATTCTCTTAACTTAGTAGGCTTTCATGCGGCTGGTTGTGTGCAGGAGGCAACAAGTTTCTTTCAAGTGGTTCAAAAAATATACAACTTTTTTTCTGCTTCTACCCATCGCTGGAATAAATTGAATGTATGTTTAGGTTCACATAGAGTTCTTAAAAGCCTTTCTCAAACAAGATGGTCTGCACGAGCTGATGCAGTTAACGCGCTCCATCATGGTTATAAGCAAATTACTGAAGCCTTGACATCTATCTCTAGAGATCCAGAGCAAGCTCCAGACACAAAAAGCGAAGCGCTAAGACTCTATAAGAAAATGTTAAAACTGGAGTTCCTCATTTTAACAGAAATTTGGAGCACAATAGTAGAAAGAATTCATAAAACCAGCAAGAGCCTTCAAAAAGATATAATAACGATTGACGTTGCTGCCAATTTGCTTTGTTCTTTCATAAATGATATAAGGGAGAATTTTGATAAATTTGAAGCATGGTCCAAAATTCAGAATCCGGATGCTAATTATAAAGACTTATTGCAACGACAAATAATACGAAGTTCGCGTGCCACATATTTTGATGGTCCTGCACCATCCGTCCAGCTAATTGGGAAAGGAAAGTCTAAAATATCAAGCAATTAAAAATAAGATCCAATTGCTATCAAGAAATGAATGCATTGTTTGGCTTTTTTTGTCGATTGCAATATTTGACTTCAGTGGAGTTGCAAAATTCTTGCGAATAGTTTTCAAAAAACCAAAGAGATGTTAATGCAGAAGAACTTGAGGTGGAATGCTTGCACGTCGAACAGTATTTAACACAATTCAATAAAGATGTAAATGAAGATCTTATTACAATATCAAAATTGTACAGTCTAATTACAGTGGATGAAATTGGGAACACATTTCAACTATTGAAAGTGAATTAAAAAAATTATAAAACTATAAAAAAAATATCTGTTTTAAATATATCTTTTTAAAAAGTAAAATTAATTTTAAAATGATTTTTTTAACCTAAAGAATTAAAAAAAAAAAATGTTATACCCACTTTTTTGGCCCCCAAATCCTATTGGGCCCAGGGCCCCCAAAAGTCTAAAGACGCCCCTGCTTAAAGTTAATGTATTTTTATATAACTATGGATTGAAGTTTATATGGTCAATTATAGGATTGACGCCAATTGTAAACGATATAGATCTCCGTTTAGGTTTGCCAAATTTAGTTGGGCTTTAATTGTAGGAGTGCTAATTTTCTAGCTGGACGTCAGTTGTTGACTAAATAACTCTTCTTTTAGTTTGCCAAATCAAGTTGGGCGCCAATTGTAGAGGGTCAATATGAGATCTTATTCTTTCAAGGGGTAGACTGTTCGGAAACTCTGGAAAAAGAAGTGTCGTTAACCTACACGCTGCCTTGCTTCAGTCTCTGCCGCTTTTTGTGCTGTCCGAAGACTATAGCAGACGCTGAACAGGCAAGGAAGCAAAGGGAGTTGTCTGAGTCTCTTTAGCTTTCTCATAGATGAAATAAAAAGACAAGGTTTTCTCATAAAAGATTTAACAAATATTCAAGCTTTATTCAATGAAAATTATAATTAACTTAAAATTTAATGAAATAAACGTAAAGAAAAGATACAAACGTTGCATAGGTGTGAGTGATCTGAGGGCGAAGAAAGGGGTACCCGACCATCGAACAAAGGTTTGAAATGAAAACCACAGGCGGTGGAAATGTAACCCGACCGTCATACAACGCACTCGTCTCAAACCCGAGTAGTGAAAGAAATAGTAGTAGTAGATCGTTCAGGTGTGGACGCTTTGAAGCAAAAATACTTTATTACCAAGATCGGAATCTCAGACTGACATTTCGGTTTGCCTGCAAGCTACGTCGGACTAAATGTGAGAAAGTGTGCATGAAATGATGCAAAAAACCAAACACATTCTCACATTTAGTCTTACAGCCCATCAAAACGCTTCATTATAGTAATCAGCCCCATATAAATGCTTCATTTTGAATGTTTCATGGCCTCGTTCAAAAACTAAACAATCCTAACCAACAGAATCTGAAGTGCTGACATGGTCTTAAATTGGAAGATTTGTATAGCTTTTTAATTTCAATCCAAATAAATGTTGTAAAGGTATATTAAATAAAATAAGATTGACCAAATACATATTCAATGATTTATTAGTGCTGTATTTTGTTAACTTAAATTATTTGCGAACGCAATATGCGCTGCAACTGGTTAAGTATAATTGGAAATGGACAAAAGTGTAACTCAATACTTTATAAAACAACAAAACACACAATTTTGAGCTGTAGTTTGCTTAGAGCATTTTTTGGGCAACGTTAGAAGTTCAGGTGGAAACAATAGGCGGGTGCCTCCGTATTTTTTTGTACAGAAAATGCTACGAGAAGCATACTTGTGAAGTTCCACTGCCAACTTTAGCTAGTTCAGATTCCTCAGAGTAGTATTTTCATCATTTAAGCAGTTCGAAAATTGCAAGACCAAATTTTAGTTTTGTTTGTTGCAGAAATATTCCTGAAAATTTCTTTTTGAGGGACTATGTTAGAGTTAGAATTTTGTTTGTAGTTAGATTTTGGAAGACAAATTTGAGGGAACCATGTTTTAAAAATGTAGTACCCGTGGCATGATGGTTAGTGCGTTGGACTGTTATGCAAGAGGTCTTGGGTTCGATCCCTGCCTATGCCATCTAAAGTTTTTTTCACGGGTACTGCCTCTTGCGAGGAATTGACAAATTCTCCAAGAGTAATTATTGTCATGAAAAGTGCTTTCTCAAATTTGCCGTTCGGATTCGGCTTAAAACTGTAGGTCCCCTCCATCCCTGATAATAGTACTCGCACACAGGAATGGTTGAGAGTTGTAAGTCACTAGGCCCTAGTTCTCATACGGACTGTTGCGCCACCCAATTTATTTATTTTTATGTTTTAAAAATAAGCTGCTTTGTGTAAAACATCTTTAAGGAATAGAAATAGGCAATATGGTTACACACAAAACCAACTAAATGCTGCTATTAATGCTAATTTTGTTTCTAAAAAGTTGATGAAGGTTAGCTGAAGCGGAAATTTCTTTAATGAACATACTCAAAATATTATTGGCTTTCTCAAAAATATTTTTCTACACTAATCTCTGCTTTATATCTGAAAACTATTGTTTATGTATATTTTCTTCTATGTTCTGCATTTATAAAATGTAATCTATGGAAGTATTTATTATATTAATAAAAACAAAAACATGTACGTGAAACTCATTAATGTTTTTCATTATTAGCAGCACTTTTACTAAACATACCCTTCAAACAATAATAAGTAAACTTGATTTTTGGTAACTTAACATTTTTAAGGAATTAATGAAAATTATATTTTGCGTTAAACTTTGGGAATTCACTAAAAAAAACTTCTGTACGTCAACAATAAACATTCATGTCGATTACATGATCTATTGAATGAGTTGTGCATGAATTCAGAACGATTTTAAGACGGTTTCATTTTGTGATATAGATATGTCAAAATTTTCATTTTATTTGCTCTGCATTTATTTAACAGGTTCGCTATAATCGTTCTGATTATTTTTTTAAAACTTTGGTGTTCCTTTGATGCATAGTTTTTTTTGATAGCAAATACATGTATGCTTCCATCAATTAAGAATGTTATGGACAGTGCCGGCCCCAGCCAAACTTGCGCCCTGTGCAAGATTTGTAGAAAGCGCCCCTTTTCACATTACCCAGGAGGTAGACCTTCAATGCGTTTTTTTATTGAGGTATCCCCAGTGAAGAAATGAGCAGAGGGGAAACTTTTAAACTTGGAAACTTACTTTTCTGGCCTTACATTTTGCAAATTCAGAAATGAGATCATCAAAGTCTAAAGAATTTAATAATTTCTTTTCAATGGACATTATAGATAAACCTACCAATCTCTCTTGAGTCATGGTTGTCCTAAGATAATTTTTAATAATTTTAAGTTTAGAAAAACTACGTTCTCCTGAAGCTACCGTGACCGGGATTGTATTAAGGATTTGAAGAGCAATTACTAAATTCGGAGCAAAATCTTCAAGGTTTGAACTAAAAATAAAATTTAACACATCTAAATTTGAGCTTTGTGGCGTAACAAGCTGGGATATTACGGTTAAATCTTGAACCAATTTTTCTCCATCTAAATTCTTAAAACTACTTTATGTTAAAACATTCTGCAAATTAAGGCAAGAAGCACGTACATTTTTATTTTTTAAACATTCGCTCATGTTACTTAAAAATGAAAAATTGATACTATACGTATCAAACCTTTCAAGTATTTAAAAAAAAAATTCAACTTTAAATCTTTGTTTCGGGTCTAATATAGTTTCAGGACATTCATCAGCATAAAGTATTTGTCTCCGTTGAGATCGCAATGATGAAGCTACAGGAAACATATTTAGTATTTCTAGGGAACTAGCAATACGCTCGGTTAACATATGTACCTACTCATTAAATTTTTCATCGGAACGCATTAAAATCAAACAAAAAAGTATTTTCTAAAATTGTTATGTCAGTTGACAGATTAACGGACGGACTTTGGAAATATTTACTAGTTTACTTTATGTTGTCTTAAATATCAAACCAAATTAGCAGGCAGCAAATAAATGTAAAATCAAAAATTTTTTTTCCTAACGATTCTGCAATGTTTTTTGCCTCTACATAGATTTCTTAATTCTATAAGGGCTTCATATATTTCTTCTTAATTTGTTTTTAAAATCCTCAATGCATCTAACCTGCTCTCTCATCTAGTCTCAGAAGGGGGTTTCAAAGTATGACTTGGAATTTTTTTCTTATAAATATCCCACCTCGTTGTGGAACTTGAAAAAAAGTTATACAAACATTGAATTGTATCGAAAAATGTAACTGCATAAAATGAGCACCGAGCAGCATCATTAACCACTAAATTTAAGGAATGCGCGCAAAATGGAACGAAAAATGCTCTTGGTTCCAGGGTTCGAATTCGATTCTGAACACCCGCTTCTTTTCCTTTCATAATCGAACCATTATCATAACTTTGGCTTTGACAGTTACTTATTAAAATTTCATGTAATTCAAGCTTGTCTAAAATCAACTAAGTCAGTTTACGGTCTTGTCACAAAATATGTCACTTCTATTAAAAACTGATAGCTATTTATTTAATATTAATTAACCAAAAAAGCGAAAAACAATTGAAGCAATCTGCACTAGATATACATTAAAAGTAGCCGTTACAACAGTCATTAACTTTCAAAAAAAAAAAAACAAACTGCCTGCCTGCGCAAGAACAATTCGACTCCACATAGAATCACCCCTCTTTAATTTTTAAGCTCTATGCTCCTTTTCCATTCTATTAAAAATTTCATCTCCTGTAATCAGGCACTTAACTCTTACACAGTGTGCACTAAGAAAACCTGCAAGCTCTGACCCATATGATTCCGTATAAATAAGTTTTTTTTTTAAATATCTCCCATGTTAGTTGCGATACTCAGTGTGCAAAAAAGAAAACTTGCACATCCATTGACCTAATTTCCAAATATTTCACCCTGTTCATACAAAAGAAAAAATCTCAACACAAAAAAGTTCCATGCAAGAGAAAAAAAGAAAAAATCTCAACACAAGAAAGTTCCATGCCATTACATTATGGTGGAAGGGGTACCCGACCGTCGAACGAAGTGCTCAAACTTGAGTAGGAGGAAGCTAAGGATGATTCAAGCGTGAGTGTTCAGAAGGCGGTGGAAGGGGTACCCGACCGTTGAAAAGAACACTCACACTCGAGTATTTCTCAAACTCCGCGTCCAAAATACCTACAGAGGACGGTGGAAAGGACCCGACAGTCGCTAAGCAGATACCAAGCGTGAATGAAAATATTCTGAACCAAAAACACTCCATTACCAAAACCGGAATCTTTCGTACGTTTCACTCTCCAAAACCCGTTTGTTTACATTGTTGTATTTGTAATTTTGACAATTAGTCCATGAATAGATGTGAGCACAAACAAAAAAAAAAGATGCCGTGGGCTAGCGGCACTTTGCAAAACAAAAACAAAATGGGGAGGTTTTTAGGTTTTTCTTTTTTCAATGAAAAAGTCAGTTTTAAGCTTTAATTTTGCACTCATTTTGTTGATAGCGAACCAATGTACATTTTTGTCTTGAAAAAAGCATGTTCAACATCAGTTTATTATAATTAATTCACTTATTTAGAGTAATCACTACGAAATTCTTTAAATTTCATAATTAACCTTGAATTATTGTATCAAAGATGCGTTCGAAGAACCATCAAGTTAAGGGTGCGAGCGCAATTTTTTTATTGAATTCTAATAAATTTTCGTTAATGAACAGCCCAAATATGTTTTTTGCAAGTAGTTAAAATCTGTATAAATTTAACCAATCCAAGTATATTTATAGTTTGTTTTTAATGATTTAAGCTTGCAAATATTTTTCAATTCCATTTTGATTAATAAATACTAAATTAAAAAAAAGAGTTATAATCGAAAAATACCTTATCCATAACATTCTTAATTGATGAAAGCATACATGTATTTGCTATCAAAAAAAACTATGCATCAAAGGAACACCAATGTTTTAATCAGAACGATTATATCGAACCTGTTGAATAAATGCAGAGCAAATAAAATGAAAATTTTGACATATCTATATCACAAAATGAAACCGTCTTAAAATCGTTCTGAATTCATGCACAACTCATTCAATAGATCATGTAATCGACATGAATGTTTATTGTTGACGTACAGAAGTTTTTTTTAGTGAATTCCCAAAGTTTAACGCAAAATATAATTTTCATTCATTCCTTAAAAATGTTAAGTTACCAAAGTTCAAGTTTACTTATTGATACGTATTTCCAAACGCGCCCAACTGTTTGAAGAGAAGTTAGCTGCGAGCCTGTCGGAAACAATGCGAGACGTCAAAATCTTAACTTGTGTCAGATAGCCAACGAGGTTTTATCTTTCTTCTGCTGCCGACTTCCAACCTATCTGGTCATAAACTTATCTGTTATTTTTAACACTTAAATAAACTTGAATTCTTTTATACTTAATTGAGTCTTTCTTTTGTTTTATTGGAAGAACGTATAGGTACCCACGCAACATACACAACAGTGGCGACGAGGAGGAGCAAATAATAAGTACAATGGATGCTTCTCAACTCCAGGCGCTTTTAACAGCGATCCAAACTGCGATTAAGGGTAACACAAATACCGGTCAATCATCACAGGAAGAAAGTATCCAAATTGAGACTTTCAATGAAGACAACGAAAGTTGGGAAATCTTCGTTAAGAGACTGGAAAATTTCTTCAATTTGAAGAAATTAACTGGATCTACGGGAGAAGTAAAAAAAAAAGCAAAAAGGATTGGCTCATACAAGCAATCGGCGCAAAAACATTACAACTACTTTGTAATTTGACTAGTCCCGATGATCCCCAAACGAAAGATTACGATGAGTTGGTAAAATTAGTAAAGGATCACTTACATCCAGCACCTAGTGTAATCGCTGAACAGAATCGGTTTTCCAAACGTATCCAACACGAGGGTGAAAGCATATAAAATTTTGTTGCAGATTTGAAGAAAATGTGCAAAAATTGCGACTTTAAATGCGCATCTTGCCAAGCATCAACAGCCGATGCACACTTGAGGCAACAATTTATTAGTGGTCTCCGAAATGATCACTAGTTGGAGAAACTAATTCAGCTAAAAGAACCCAACAACAAATTCGTTGACTGCGTCACGGCTACACTGGCAATGGAGTCAGCACAGAAAGACTAAAAAAAAATACAAAATCTACAAGCCACGACGTCATTGAATCACCAAAATCAAGTAGCAAAATATAATCCCCAACTTAATAAAAAACATACAAAAAAACAGCAACAATTCTCAAGAAATCAAGTACATACGAACTCTACTAGTTGTTTTCGCTGTGGAGACAAACAGCACCTGGCTAATGAATGTCAGCATACAAGAACAATTTGTTCAAAATGCAAGAAAATTGGACATCTAGCACGTGATTGCATGAGAGGTTCACTAGGCATTCCACAAAAACAAAGTACATGGCAAGGCAAAACAACTTGCCAAAATCAGTTACAATCTCCGGATTATCAATCATCAGATGATGACGATCCATACTACATAAATAATCTGAGTGAAGTTTTTCTCCCAGAAGAGAAAAAGAAACCGAACAAAATCATGTTGGAAGTAAAATTAGATGGGGTATGCAAATACCTAGAGCTAGACACTGGAGCAGCGGTTTCATCAATTTCACATGAGGATTTTCTAAGTTCTTGGCCTAAAAACTAATAAATGAATCCTCTATTCCGTTTCAGACTTACACAGGCGAACTGATCACTCCTTTGGGCTACGCCACCATGCAAGTTCAATACGGTACACAGATGTCCATTGCAAACATTTACATAATGCCCGGGAAGGTTGACGCAATTTTTGGCAGAGAGTGGCTCAAGCTTTTCAATGTAGTACTGCCAAAAATACACCAAATGAAAGACGAGGTGACACCTGAGGTAAAGGAGGAAACTATGCATGTTTTAAAGTCAAAGTTCGCGGAAGTTTTTCAACCTGGGGTTGGAAAAATTAACAACTACGAAGCCAAGTTGTACCTTCAAGAAAACACTCGACCTGTTTACATTCCTGCACGTAAGGTCCCGTACGCTATGCGAGCTAAAATGGAGCAAGAGATCGATCGTTTGGAGAAAGCAGGAATCATAACGAAGGTGCAATTTAGTGAATGGGGCACTCCTGTTGTGCCAATTCTTAAAAAGGATGGATCAATCAGGTTGTGCGCGGACTACAAAATCACCCTCAACAAGGTTCTAAAAAGTGACAACTTTCCGATCCCACCAATAGAAGACATTTTCGCTACGTCGATGGAAGGTGGGAAAATATTTACAACACTGGACATCAGTGAGGCTTATCTACACATGCCCATGGATCGGCAACGCGCACAAATGCAAGCAATCTCTACCATCCAAGGAGATTACCAGGTAAATAGACTGATGTTCGGAACGAAGGTGGCACCGGCTATTTGGCAGAGGTACATCCAGCAGACGTTGAAAGGCGTAAATGGAGTAGGTATGTGTTTTCCTTGATGACATCAAAATCCAGGGGAGAAATTTTCAAGAACATTTAGCTCGTGTAGAGGATATGCTTTGCCGACTAAATAAAGTTGGTTTGCGGGTAAATTTTCTCAAATGTAAATTTTTCGAAAAGTCTATTACTTACCTAGGACATGTGATTTCGGCGAGAGGACTAGAGAAGACCGAGGATAAAGTTCAGGCAATCATGGATGCGCCTGCCCCTGAGAATATCACGGAGGTCCGAAGTTGGCTAGGTTTGGTAAATTATTATGGAAGGTTTCTAAAAAATCTTTCAGCCAAACTGCACCCGCTCCACCGCCTGTTGCAAAAAGACGTTGTGTTCAACTGGGACAAGGAATGCGAGAACGCGTTTAATCTCATCAAAGACGAAGTTACTTCGGATGTGGTTCTCGTTGCGTGTGATCCAGCGCTGCCTTTGACGTTGGCCACCGATGCAAGTCCATATGGACTGGGTGCCGTGCTATCGCACCTATATATATCCTAATGGACACGAACATCCGATTGCTTATGCATCCCGATCATTGTCAGCGTCCGAAAGGAACTATAGCCAAATTGACAAGGAGGCCACCGCAATTTTTTGGGCTCTAGAACGGTTTTTCCAGTACTGTTATGGACGTAAGTTCACCTTAATTACTGACCATAAACCTTTGGTAGCTATTTTCAGCCCAGACAAAAATCTACCAAGCATGGTGGCAACACGTATGCTGCATTATGCTCAGTTCTTGCAAGGTTTCACCTACGACATTGTATACCGATCGACAGATGAGCATTCCAATGCTGATGCTCTTTTGCGTTTACCGCTGAAAGAGAAAAGTCATAAGGAGATAGATGAGATCACATCATACCAATTGCAGCAATTTGATACTTTTCCGGTTACGCACAAGAACATTGCAAAGGAGACAACAAAAGATGAAGTGCTGAAAGGGGTTTATTTTTCCTTGTTGGCAGGGAAAAAGCTCTTGCATCTGGATTTCATAGGTAAAGATGAGCAGTTCGCGTTATCTGATGGAGTTATTTTAAGAAATAGTAGAGTAGTGATACCCACAAGTTTGAGGAAACTCATTTTGAATGAATTGCACGTGGCACACCTAGGAATAGTTAAGATGAAATCTCTTGCAAGAAGCTATGTCTGGTGGCCACGCATCGATTTGGATATTGAGAATCTGGCTCACGAATGCCTTGCATGCAGACGTACCTTGAAGCAGTCTACTAAAAAGATACAGCATCCATGGGAGTATCCAACTAGTGCCTGGCAGAGAGTCCACATTGATTTCGCTGGACCATTTATGGACAAATATTTTCTGATCGTGGTCGATGCGCATTCGAAGTGGCCGGAGATAATTCCGATGACGTGTATGACTGCATCGAAAACAATAGCAGTGCTACGAGAGATTTTTGCTCGTTTTGGTTTACCTGTTACATTAGTCAGCGATAACGGGTCGACTTTTACGTCGGGGGAGTTCAAGGAATTTATCAGAGCAAACGGTATTTTTGACAAGTTCTCAGCACCATATCATCCGGCTACTAATGGACAGGCGGAAAGATTCGTACAGAACATGAAAGTGGCACTTCGCAAGATGGTTATGGACTCTGGAGATTTGAACCTTAAGCTCTCCAACTACCTGATGCAATACCGAAAAACTCCAAATTCTACAACTGGGATAGCTCCATGTGTTTTGTTCCTGCAGAGAGACATCCGTGTACGTCTGGATCTAGTCCGTTCCGGAACAAAGGAAACTGTTCAGCGAAAACTAGAGCGCACGCCATACGTAAGTGGAACACAGTTCTTCCCTGGCGATTTGGTACAGGTGAGAAATTATACATCCAAGGACAAAAAGTGGGAATTCGGTAAGATAACACGCAGAGATGGTATGCTTCACTACTTTATAAATGTAAATGGGAAACTTTGGCGAAGACATGTGGACCAAATAAGGAGTTGCAGTATAGATCCATCAAATATAACGAACGATTCTGATTTCGAGATAACATCTTTGCTTCCGCTAAATAAAACTCCATCTTCTTTCACAGATAATAACCCTGAAGCGACCTTTAAGAACTCAGAAAGAGATGAGCCGACTATAGAACCATCAGACAATTTAAATGCAGATGTTGGAGTTAGAAGGAGTGACCACAACCCGAGTTTGGATAGTCAGCCAACACTTAGACGGAGCACCCGGACCAGGAGACCTGTGGAACGTCTAGGATATACTCAATTTTAGTGGTGAGGACTGATACGTATTTCCAAACGCGCCCAACTGTTTGAAGAGAAGTTAGCTGCGAGCCTGTCGGAAACAATGCGAGACGTCAAAATCTTAACTTGTGTCAGATAGCCAACGAGGTTTTATCTTTCTTCTGCTGCCGACTTCCAACCTATCTGGTCATAAACTTATCTGTTATTTTTAACACTTAAATAAACTTGAATTCTTTTATACTTAATTGAGTCTTTCTTTTGTTTCATTGGAAGAACGTATAGGTACCCACGCAACATACACAACACTTATTATTGTTTGAAGGGTATGTTTAGTAAAAGTGCTGCTAATAATGAAAAAAATTAATGAGTTTTACGTACATACATGTTTTTGTTTTTCTTAATATAGTAAATACTTCCATAGATTACATTTAATAAATGCAGAACATAAAAGAAAACATACATAAACAATAGTTTTCAGATATAAAGCAGAGATTAGTGTAGAAAAATATTTTTGAGAAAGCCAATAATATTTTGAGTATGTTCATTAAAGAAATTTCCGCTTCAGCTAACCTTCATCAACTTTTTAGAAAAAAATTAGCATTAATAGCAGCCAATTATTTCATAGCATATTTAATTTTTCAGATTGTTAAATGTCTACAAATTTTCATATGCTACAAAATTCGTAATTTTATGCGTAAACATACATAGAAGATAATAACATTATTTAGTCAAGAAAAATGGATTTTGGGGCGTTCACCGATTTTTTTTCTATTGGGTGTTCGGTTTCGCCATACTGGAATAAAAAAAGTTACTTAAATCTATTTATTGCACTCATTTAATTGGTATTGTTTGTAACCATATTGCCTATTTCTATTCCTTAAAGATGCTCTATACAAAGCAAATTATTTTTAAGACATGGTTCCCTCAAATTTGTATTCCAAAATCTAACTACAAACAAAATTCTAACTCTAACATAGTCCCTCAAAAAGAAATTTTCAGGAATATTTCTGCAACAAATAAAAATAAAATTTGGTCTTGCAATTATCGAACTGCTTAAATGATGAAAATACTAATCTAATTAAGGAATCTGAACTAGCTAAAGTTGGCAATGGAACTTCACAAATATTGCTTCTCGTACAAAAAAAAACAAGGAGACACCCGCCTATTGTTTCCACCTGAACTTCTAACGTTGCCAAAAAAATGCTCTAATCAAACTACACCTACAAAAATTGTCTGCTTTGTTGTTTAACAAAGTATTGAGTTACACTTTTGTCCATTTCCAATTATACTTAACCAGTTGCAGCGCAGCGCATATTGCGTTCGCAAATAATGTAAACAAAATACAGCACTAATAAATCATTAAATATGTATTTGGTCAATCTTATTTTATTTAATATACATTTACAACATTTATTTGGATTGAAATTAAAAAGCTATACAAATCTTCCAATTTAAGACCATGTCAGCACTTGAGATTTTGTTGGTTAGGATTGTTTAGTTTTTGAACGAGGCCATGAAACATTCAAAATGAAGCATTTAGATGGGGCTGATTACTATAATGAAGCATTTTGATTTGCCTGAGGATTTATATAATACAGCTTTTGTATTGGCGTTGCTACCTTTTGTTATATAATGTTTCTTATTACAAAATATAATAAATAATGATTGATATGAATATAATAAAATTAATTATAACAAAAGTAATGATAATAAAAGTAATGGTAATAGAGTACAAAGTTTAGTAATCAAAATAAATGATGTGTTTCATATTAAAGTACAAAGTTAAGTGATCAAAATAAATGATGTGTTAAAAAAAAAATCATGAATTTATACATGTGTATCCCTGCTCTGGACTCATTTGTCGTCAAAGATTGCCACTTTG
The DNA here is from genome assembly GCA_951509635.1 of Eupeodes luniger. Classification (NCBI taxonomy): domain Eukaryota; kingdom Metazoa; phylum Arthropoda; class Insecta; order Diptera; family Syrphidae; genus Eupeodes; species Eupeodes luniger. Next base: position 215,170,659 of record OX608073.1, read on the forward strand.
AAAACAAAATGCGTGTATTTTAGATCTAAAAGCATTAGGCATATTTAAACTTTATAAAACTTTAATAAAAAAAAAATATGTATTTTATATTCATTATTGTTTAAAATAATGAAATCTAAAAATATTTTTATGTATATAAAATAAAATGTTTGCTTGTAAATATTTAATACCTACATTTTTTGTTTATTTATTATTTTTAACGAAACATATTTGAATTGTGATTTTCCAATTTTAATTTGAAATAACTACATATACATTTAACAAACTTTTCTTGGACTTACCATTTGAAATTATTCACGCCTTGTCACTGGATAGCAATATCTTTTTATGCAGCCTATAAATTGGAAGTTAAAAGCTGTAATTGCAAACAAAACTGATTTTCTTGATTTTTTTAAAATAGACCCCCCTCTCATTATAAAAAAAAATTTAACCCATCTACTAAACCCCCTATCAAATCTTGGCGGCGTCAAGTTATCATACTCTCCCCTTTGTCGCATTCCAACCTCTTTAAATAATTTTTGGACACTGCGATTATGTAAACGTACTAAATTGATAGAAGTAATACTTATGTACCAAACCGCACGCGCTCGAAAATCTACTGCAATAATTTAGCTTTCAAGTATCCTTACAATTTTCCATTTTTGAAAGCTCCCCTATAAATCGCGAAAAAGAATATAGAAAATCTACGCATTACCATTGCGGTAACTCTAATTTGTGTTGACATACTCAAAGCGATCGGTGCAGCTATAGGGATATGTAAAGGGTTTAAAAATTATCGTGGGTAGATTTTGAGGCCCCGTGGCCGCCATTTTGTTTTGGTGACATCTGTCAAATCTTTTGTTTATTATTCAGTTAAGTTAAAGGTGCCTTTAACAACGTGGACACATCTGCAATCACATCTGCACTAACATCTCAAAATGTAGAGAGTTCGCTTCGGGAGTCAATTCATTTAATGCGTACTAGCAGAATAATTAACTCAAAACTGTGCAACTCTTCTGGCAGACGATTCGTTAGTAGAGGAACACCGCAAGGTGGTGTTCTATTCCCTCTCTTCTGGAACCTAGTGGTGAATGAAATCCTAACTAGTCTGGATGAGGAGGGTTTCAGAGTGATAGCCTATGCAGACGACGTTGCTATAGCAGTTTCAGGAAAGCAGCTTAACACCCTAAAAGAACTCTTACAAAATGCCTTAGACAGGCTAATACTTTGGGCTGATCGGTGTGGACTGGGTGTTAACCCACACAAAACCGATTTAGTCTTATTTTCGAAGAGATACAAAATTCCATTTGTCAAGGAATCCAATTAAAATTCTCAGACGAGGCTAAATACCTGGGTCTTGTCTTAGATAAAAAACTGATTTGGAAACGCAACGTACAGGAAACAGTCAAAAAAGCTACTGTAGCTCTCTATTCTTGCAAAAAAGCTATTGGTAATAAATGGGGCTTACAACCCAGAATCACGCATTGGCTATACACATCGGTAATCAGACCGATTTTAATGTACGGTGTGGCAGTATGGTGGACTGCTTTAAAGAAAGGTATAAACCGGGATAAATTAAATAAAGTCCAACGTTCAGCTTGCCTATGTATAAGCGGATCGCTTCGCACAACCCCATCTGCGGCACTGGACACCTTACTCTACCTAATACCTCTTGACATATTTAGCAAACAAATAGCTGCAAGCTATTGGCCACTCCGTAATTCGTAGGTATTTAGAATCAATTCCAAAGCACACAGACTACACCATCCCTCAACTGCAATTCGACAGAAATTTCCAGATTTCTATACCTCCCAGATCTTTTTGGGAGGATAGGACATTCTTGGAAGATGAGTCAATCCATTTTTACACAGAAGGGTCAAAAACAAAAGAAGGGGTTGGTGGAGGTGTGTACTCTGAACGACTGAAATTAAGTCTCTCATTCCACCTTCCCAATCATTGTAGCGTGTTCCAGGCGGAACTTTTGGCGATAAAGGAAGTCTTGTCCTGGCTTAAAGAAAACGTGAACAACAGCACCACGTGTTAAGTTACAAAAAACATCTGGCCAACACTGGATTTAAAACGTTCAAGGTGCTTGCTATCTCTAAAGAGATCGCATATAAGCTCGATAATAGGAGTCATAAACGGACACTGTCTAATAGGAAAGCACACCACGCGACCAGGCGTATTCTCAAATGACTTTTGCAGAAGCTGTATGGACGAGGAAGAGGAGGAAACAATTCTTCATCTTCTCTGCACATGCTCTGCTCTGGCTCGAAAACGCAAGAATTACCTAGGATAATTCTTCTTTAACGATCTAAACGATCTAAATCATATCAGCATAATCAGCCTCTGACGTTTCGTAAGGGACTCAAACTGGTTCCATGGAGCTTAGGAGGAAGCCTCAAGATTCATGTGGTATCACAATGGGCCATTAAACTGGCCTAAGTGTGTCCGTTTCCATCTTGGACAGCCACTCTAACCTAACCTATTCAGTTAACTGTTGAGAACTAGGGCCTAGTGGCTTACAACTCTCAACCATTCCTGTGTGCGAGTATTGTTGTCAGGAATGAAAATAATTTGAGAAAACACTTTTCATGACAAGAATCACTCTTGGGGAATTTGTCAATTCCTCGCAAGAAGCAGTGCCGGTGAAAAAAAAAACTCTAGAAGGCATAGGCAGCGATCGAACCCAAGACCTCTGGCATGACAGTCCAACACACTAACCATCATGCCACGGGTACTACGCATTATTATTCAGTTATTTATGCCAAATCATCATGGCAAGTTACACGATTGAACAGCAGGTTCAAATGACAAAACCTTATTATCAAAATGAGTGTTGGTTAACGCAAACGTTGCGCTCATTGCGCCCAATCAGCCAACACCCGTACGTTCAAGGGTTCAAGGAAAGCAAGATCAGCCGAGAACATCGCCGTGGTCCGTGAAAGTGTACAGCAGAACCCGAGGCAGTCTATTCCTCGCCGTGCACAAGAACTCGGCCTTTCACAGATTTCAACTTGGAGAATTTTGCGTCGGGACTTGTGGCCTACACCCGTACAAGATCCAAGTGACCCAGGAGCTCAAAGTTCATGACCATAGACAACGACACACCGTTTGTTGGCTGACAGGGCTTCGAGGTGCATTTTTATATGAATGGCTGTGTTAACAAGCAAAATTGCCATATATGGGACGACACAAACCCACGCGAGGTTCACCAAGTGATAATGCATCCTATAAAAGTTACCGTTTTGTGTGGATTTTGGGCCGGCGGCGTAATTGGTCCGTACTTTTTTGAAAACGACGTCAGTGAGGCGGTCACCGTCAACAACGAGCGCTACATAACGATGATAACTAATTTCTTGTGGTCCAAATTGAACTATATAAACCTAGACGACATGTGGTTCCAGCAAGACGGCGCTACGTGCCATACAGGAAACGCCACGACATCTACAAACAACATCTACCCAGCCTTATTGAAAAACGCTATATATCTGCTGAATACAAATAATACGAGAAAATTCACAGACTTACAGTGGTTGAATTTGGAGGAAAGCTCTCCCATGAGACATTTACTGCACCTATTTATTAGACTGAATCTAGAGGGCAAATTTTAGATCCAGAGATTTAATTTGCACCTATTACTGCTAAGCCATTGCTTTGTAAGATGCGAAAATTGTATTCAAAAGGGGTTTGATAAATTAACACGGACCCTCGACTATTGTACTATTTAGTTTTTATGAAATATAACGGTTCATAAAAGTCCTCTAAGTAAGGTACTTATTCTAGAAAATAAAAAACGTAGTTATAGTTTAATATCATTTATTTATGGATAATTTCCTTTTTCATTTCTGTGAACTCAAATAAACCAACTATATAATATAGACCTTTGCTTCACCTCAGTAATGAGTTTAATGATTTTTGGTCATTAAATATGTTGGCCCGAATCACGCATTGATTATACACATCGGTAATCAGATCAATTTTAATGTAAGGTGGACCACTTAAGAAAAAGCTATAAGCCGCTACAAAGTAAATAAAGTCCAGCTTGCCTATGTATAAGCGGATTGCTTCGCACGACCCCATATGCGGCACCGAACACCCTACTCTACCTAACAATTCCTTATATATCTAGCAAACAAATAGCAGCAAACTCTGCTATTCGCCCCAAAGCTTTGTCGCGGTATATTAACAACAAACATTAGCCACTCTGTAAGTCTTAGGCATTTAGAATCAATTTCAAAGCACACAGACTACACCATCCCCCAAATGCAATTCGACAGAAACTTCAAGATCTTTCTGGAAGGATAGAGCATTCCCGGAAGACGAGTCAGTCGTCTTTTATACAGATGGGTCAAAAACAAAAGAAGGGGTCGGTGGAGGTGTGTACTCTGAACGACTGAAATTAAGTCTCTCATTCCGCCCATTCATGGAAGGGGTTCCTGGTGGAACTTTTGGCGATAAAAGATGTCTTGTCCTGGCTTAAAGAAAACGTGATATCAACATCTGATTTTCTCGGATAGGCAGGCGATATAAAATATCTGGACTCTGTCTCTACAAATTCTATAACAGTCCATAACTGTTAATCATCTCTAATAGAGACATTCCAGGAAACTGTAAGGCAGATGAACTCGCAGGAATGGTACAGTACAACCCATTCTACCACGTCTGGCAAATGCTGGCATACCAATCGCTACAAGTATACTATTGCTAATGCAGGACGCTATGAAGGTGGAATAACATCAAAGCGTGTCAGGTCACAAAAAACATCTGGCCAACAATAGATTTAAAGTGATCAAGGTGCTTGTTATCTCTAAGCAGATCGCATATAAGCTCGATAATCGGTGTCATGACCGGTCACTGTCTTATAGGAAAGCCCGCCAGAAGAGCCCGCCGAAGCTCTTTGGAAGAGGAGAAAACTCAAAAACGCAAAAATTACCTAGGAAAATTCTTCTATAACGATCTAAGCGATCTCATTCATATTAACATAATCAGCCTCTCCCGTTTTGTAAGGAACTAAAACTGGTTTCATAGAGCTTAAAGAAAGCCTCAAGATTCATGTGGTATTACAATGGGCCCTTAAACTGCCCTAAGTGTGTCCTACTAAATCACGGACAGCCACTTTAACCTAACCTTACCCTAAAATGTTGGCCATTTGAAAAGTTTCAAATGAACGCCCTTACGATCAAAATCAAACAAAATTGAACACAATCTTTTTTTCTATTTTGGCGTTTATGCATCTCTGCTGGTTACAAAACTTATAACGGATGGAAAAAAACATTATCAATCTCCAAACTAACCTACTCCAAACTTTGTATTCAGTTTCAGAAATTTTGTTGTTGCAATGTATTCGTGCTCAAGCTCTTGCATACTTGTGTTGCATTTTAATGAGAAAAAAGAGGCTGGGATGCAACCCGCACTGATAACTTCCGTCTTTCGATTTGTATTGCTTAAGACTTTAACAAAATATTTATAACAATATTTTGATTGAGATAAATAATTTGAATTCAATATCTTTCTTTGTTCTCCTTACACTTGAATAGAAAACCATTTCTTATCAGTTTTTTGTTTATTGTAGGTTTTCGTGTTTTTTTTCAGAAAAGTTGTCTGTTGAATTTTTCTAAAAGATTAATTAAAAAATACTACCAACAATATTTTGGATATGAAGTAGCAGTTTGATTTCAAAATCTATTTTTCTAACGAGAAAACAAATTTTTACCACATTTTAGAAGCACTTCTTGAAATATTTTATTAACTCCCCATACCTATGAAGTTATTGTAATCGGTCCGATTTGTCGAATTAAAAATGTTTACATTTCTCGACGTTTCAATGTCCCTAGAGTTTACATGAAAGATTTTTAGAGATATGTCTGTGCGTGCGTGTGTACGTCTCTTTTTTTTCGTCGTACATATCTCAATAGCCAGTACAAATTTTGGTTAACCCAAAATATCTTACGTGACACCAAATTTGTAAGATTTTGAAAAAAATTCAACTAACGGTTTTTATATAAATCAAAAAAAAAATGGATCAAAAATTACTGTCGACTCTAACGTCGAGAAATGTCAACATTTTTAATTCCACCGATTACAATTCCTATGGGAAGTTAAGAACGACTCTTCGTTTTCATGTTTCTTTTTGCCAATAGCAAAGCTTCAAATAAGATCTGTATTATTGGGCTAAGAAACATAAGAGTGTAGAAGGTTTAACCAAGTACATTTCGAAATAACCATAAATGCTGTAATGTTTTGTAGATTGTTAATTGATGTTGTCTTTTAATTTTATTGCTTAATACATATGGACAATTTATTGGAGCAAAATGAAAACCTAAAGGCAATAGGTATCAAGGTTTTAGTCTGCACACAACCACATTACATTAATTATTTCTGTTGGAATGTGGGGAGAGTACGATAACTTTGGCGACAAAGTTTAATGACGGATTTGTATAGAACAGTTAAAAACAAGCATTTTTTACTATTGTAGGGGTGGTCTATCTCCCCCCTTTTAGGCGGTAGGGGCAGTTTTAAAAAATATGTACATTAAATGGAAAAAAAAATAATTAAAAAATAACGGTAATACCCTCAATTAAGTATTATCACAGATACTATAGTTCCATAGATATCGCACGCAGAGGAAAAAAAATGACCATTTTTCAATCGACTGGGACGTACCAATACGTCCCAGTTTGATCGAACTAGCATGGATCATACTCAAACATTTTATTGCATTGTATAACTTGTTGTATTTTCTTTTTTTTACTTCTTGTGCCTTATTGTTTTTTTTTGTCTTTTGTGTATTTTATGTTGATCTTTCTTAACGATGTGTGTGAATTTTGTTTGTATTTCCTGGGTGTGATTTTTGTATGTGCCAAGGCCAACCTGTGAATATAAGCAAGGTTGTTCTTTAAAAGCAAGGTTGTTCTTTAAAAGCAAGGTTGTTCTTTAAAAAAACATTAGCTCATGAAACTGGGGTAACATATAAAATCCTTAGAACAATTTATTGAAGAAACTAACTATGGCATAAGATATAAGAGGTTTCGGGATGGCTCGTCTGGTGTGTCGTTGGATTTGTTTGGTCGTGTCGTGCGTAGGTATACATTTTCTATATTTTGTTGGGTTGTGCGATCGGTGTTTGAAGTTAGTTAGTAGAAATGGTGGCCACGAGCAGTCTAGCTCGGTGACACAATTAGCGCTGCGTTGCGCCGTTTTGATACCATAAAATACTCGCTTGACCTGTAAAGATAAAAGGGGGATTATAAAGAGAAAAGTACGCCTCAAATCCACTTTGTTGCGTTTAGAAAGGAGATCAAATCTTTGATCTCCAGTTCTGAGAGCTCATTGAGGTCGTTGAAAAAGGACTTTCCCAATGTTTTGGCTCTCGTTTTGGCTAAGGCGGGACACTTGCATAGGAAGTGAAGAACAGTTTCTTTTTCTCGCTGGTCCTCACAACTACGACAGAAAGTATTGTGGGGGATGCCCAGCTTAGATGCGTGTTCTCCAACAGGCCAGTGTCCGGTGCATGTAGCAACGACCCTATGTCTTGCCTGGGTCTGCAAATGAGATTATTAGTACGGGATTTGTTGTAGGTGGGCCATATCCTTCTAGATATGATACAGTTGGTTAGGCTGTTCCACCTGTGGTTTGATTCAGCGAGAAAAATAGAGAAGATCTTGCCCTTCATAGCACCAAGAGGAATGTTGACTCTTTCCGCGAGTGAGCTATGAAGGGCTGATCCTTGCCTAGCCAGCTCGTCAGCTCGTTCATTGCCCTCAAAGCCTCTATGACCCGGAATCCAGATGAGAGTGACCCTGAGTCCAATGTTCATGCTCGCTAGCTCACTTCGGCATTGATAAACCAGTTTGGAGGATGAAGTGGACGAGCCAATCGCTTGAATAGCCGCCTGACTGTCCGAAAAAATAGCTGTATTGCGGTTTTGATTTGGATCTAGTTTTAGTAACTTGCATGCTTCCTTGATCGCGAGTAGTTCAGCCTGAAAAACACTAGCAAAGTCAGGAAGTCGCAAAGACCTGGAGACATTTAAAGACTCGGAAAAAATTCTTGCACCGACCCCACACTCCATCTTCGAGCCGTCAGTGAAGATAGTTGTGTCGAAGCCTCTCGTCACTAAGTCATCATCCCATTCATTTCGAGATGGGATGATAATTTTAAAATCCGCACTGAGGTCCACAGTAGGGGTGCAGTAGTCGGTTTCTGTCGAAGAGATGTCCGCTGGGATGAGATTAGTAATGTTACTATGACCAAAGGGCCTAGAATACCAACTATTCGATTCCCTAAGTCTCAACGCGCTGCAAGATACTAAGTATTTGATATGCAGGTCTATTGGTAAGAGGTAGAGAAAAACGTTTAGGGCGTCCGACGGACATGAGCGCAAAGCTCCCGTGGAGCCAACACTAGCTGTTCTCTGAACCTTTTTTAACCCTAGAAAGATAATCTTCGTCTGCGGGACGTATGGCGCGGGGAAAAATTGTTATATCTTTTCAATTATAAGCCGTATTACATTAGTTTTTTATGTTTGCTCAGGACTAGGTCAGAGCTTGCATGGTGCATCTTAAAATTCACGCTAAAGATGCAATAGGGCCAGTAATGACTATGTAATACGTCTGGGAGACGTATGATTATCTTTTATGAAACTTTTGTGCACTGAACAAAAGTATATGGGGAAAAAACTTTTTTTCTCAAAAATTACTAAAACTATTTTTTATAGTTAGCTTACCCCTCAATGAACTAATTTACCAAATATTAAGACTCAAAGTCAACTTAAAGGTTTCTTTAAAAAATAAAGAATTTTGTTCGTTCTGTTTTCAAGGTGGTTCAGATTTTTTATAAATTTTGCTCAAATTTTACTTCTTTTGTACTTAATTATTGATTCGTTTTACTCAAAATAACCCAAATAAAATTAATTAAAACACAAAATAATGATGAAAAATCAATGGTCATCTTTAAACGCGCTTAATAAGTGCCATACGTCTCTGAGACGTATGATTATCTTTCACGCACTAAAAAATATGATTATCTTTCTAGGGTTAATTTAGTTATATTGTAGGCTTTGCTAAGCGCGGGCCACCAAACAATCGAACCATAAGACAAGATTGGACGTTTAACGGCTGTATACGTCCACAAAATCATCTTCGATTGCAAACCCCACTTTTTGCCAAAGGTTTTATTGCAGGCATAGAAAGCTATGCTGGCTTTCTTGACCCTTTCTTCGATATTAAGTTTCCAGTTTAACTTTGGGTCAAGTATTACTCCCAAATATTTAGCGCTGGAAGACAAGGAAAGAGTTTCACCGTTGAGGCGGGGAAGGGTGAAGGGTGGTACTTTTGTTTTCGTAGTGAAGAGCATCAGTTCAGTTTTGCTTTTATTGACACCCAGGCCACAGCTTGTAGCCCAGTTGCTTACTTTTAGCAATGCCATCTCCGTAATCTCACTAATCACGGAAGTGTACTTTCCTGATACCAGTATCACCAAATCATCTGCGTAAGCAACGGCCTTCACACCACAATTTTCCAGTTTAAAAAGAATTTTGTTCATGACCAGAAGCCAAAGAAGAGGGGACAGAACACCCCCCTGAGGTGTTCCCCTGTTTACGCACCTGGTCAAGTAAGTGTTATCTAAGGTACCTTGAATTTTTCTACCACTGAGCATGGAAACAATCCAATTTCTAATGTAGTCCTCTACACCCTGATCAACCAGTGATTCTTGAATAGATTCTGTTAAGACGTTATTGAAAGCTCCTTCTATGTCTAAGAAGGTAGCGAGAGTAAATTCTTTGTAGTGTATGGTTTTTTCAACTGTACGCACTACCTCATGTAAGGCTGTCTCAGTAGACTTGCCCTTAAGATAAGCGTGTTGAGAACTTTCAAGAGGGCATACATCTAAAATGCCTCTGATATGGTAGTCAAGAATGCGCTCCATTGTCTTAAGCACGAAGGAAGTAAGGCTTATTGGTCTAAAATCCTTCGCGGATTCATGTCCTCGCCTGCCGACCTTCGGGATAAAAACTACTCTAACATGTCTCCAAGACTCGGGAACATGATTTAGGCAGAGACATCCTTTAAAGATCATCTCCAGCCAAGGAATCGCCAAAAATTGCGTTTTCTGAAGCATGATCGGCATTATGCCGTCCAGGCCTGGAGACTTGTACGGGGAAAATGTGTTTATTGCCCAAGCAATATTTTCCTTATTTATCAAGGTATCGATGTGTTCTATATCCGCCGTCGACACGCCATTTGAATTAAGAGTTTGAGGGTTGTTATTCTCACAACCCGGAAAATGCGCAGCCAACAGCAGTTCTAGGGATTCTGCAGGAGATGTTGCCCAGGAATCGCCAGATTTTTTAAGAAAGGAAGGACAACAGTGGTCCTTCGATAGAATCTTACTAAGCCTGGCGGATTCTTTTATATTGTCTATTTTGTGGCAGTAATCCCTCCAGCTTTGCTGTTTAGACTTGGCAATGGCTCGCTTATAAACTCTTAGACAGTCTTTGTACGGTTGGTAGAATTTGTGTTTGTGGCAAATATTAAAGATCACTCTAGTCTTTTTCCTGAGACTAGACAGTTCTTCATTCCACCACATAGGAAGTGATTTGCGACTGTATTTAATAGGGCACGAGACTTTGTAAGCCGTGTCAAAAGCTGCCTCGAAGGTCTTTACTTTAGACTCGAGATCGCTTACCGACTCTGGACACCTATTTGGCGTGTTACGCAGTTTCGTGTTAATTATTTGACTGAATTTCTTCCAATCAGTATTTTTGGGGTTTCTGTGAGGGGGAGGAATTTCAGACTCAAAATTTATATTGAAGAGTATCCACCTGTGATCAGAAAAAGAATTCACAAGTGAGACTCTCCAATTTTCCACCATAGAATAAAGATTGTTATTTGATAGAGTAACATCAAGTACATCCTCCCAACCTTCGAAGTTAACCGAGCTCGGAAAAATGAAAGTTGGGGTGTTACCTCTATTACATACATTTAAATTATTGTTAATAATGAAATCAAAAAGTGACTCACCTCGTTCATTAATTTCCGTGCTACCCCATAGAGAATGCCGTGCGTTGGCGTCGCACCCAATCAGGAGGTCTGTCTTTTGTTGTTTTGAAGCGATTACCATGGTCTCCAACTCTTCCGGAGGTGACTGCCGGTCGTGGCCACAGTATGCCGATGCCAGAAGTAGGCCAGCATTTTTTCCTTCAATTCTGACAACCGTCAAATCGGAGGTGCTAAGGATGGGACACAAAAAAGCTTTTAAGTGTTTCTTAGCTAGAATGCAGGTTCTAGGCTTACCTTGGTCAGTATTAGGGATTTTATAAAAAAGGTCGTATTTGTGGTCCAGAAGGCCTCGAACTCTGAGGCCATTCACCCAAGGTTCTTGTATGAACGCTACGTCCAAGTCTTCCTGACTCAGGAAGACCTTTAGATTATCTGAGGCACATTTTGAGTGCTTCAGATTAATCTGTATAGAACGCAGCGCGTTTTTAATTGCCCGAAGAAGAAGGGCCTGCACTTTCAGGGCCCAGCGACTCGCCGGGGACTTCGGCAACAATAATGTCATCATCAGTCTTGACTTTGCCATCATTGTTGTCGCAGTCTGCACCCTGACCCTGCAGGACCTTAATCTTTGCATTTCTAATGCCGAATCTCAACTTGTATTCAGCCTTCTCAAGGGCCCCCAAGCTCTCCCCGCTGATCTTCAAAAGATAAGACGCGCTGTTCTTTTGCGGCTCCTCAGCCTTGATGACTGTCCAGTCATGCATTGGAACCAGCGGGTTTAGCCTCTGAAGACCACGGATCAGCTCCTGTCCACTTGGCTTGATGCTCATGACGGGCAACCAAATGCGAGCCTTAGGCTGTCTGGGGATGTCCTTAGCTGGGATGAGCTTAAGTCTCAAGCCTTCCCAGTCATTGCTTATCTTAGCAATGCATGATCTAAGGAAATCCCTGGAAAACACGTCATCGCATTTGATTACCCTGTGTCCCCTGAGCACTTCGCCAGAGTCAAAACTAGGGTAGGGACCCTCAATTGCCGAGATTGTGTAAGAAAACACCATCTCCGAGAGCTTGGCCTCGATAGAACTCCACACAGCTAGCAGACCTCTGCTGTTTGTGGAGAGCTCATCCACAACCGATACTTGGAGGTCGTCTCTGACAACCTCACTTAAAGTACGCGATTGCGCCGCTCCGGAAGATGATGCCTTCTCATCTTTATTTGAATTTGGTTCATTGTGTTTCGGTTTTTTAGAAGGTTTTTCGGTCTCTTCACGAGACCGGTTTCTTTTGTCGGCCTTCTTTTTTGTAGCCAAGAGACTGTTGTATTCTTCAACAATCTTTTGGTACATGATCTTGTCTTCGCGATCTTTCTCCAGCACAATTCCAGCCTTCTCATTTTCAGCAATCTTGCTAAGAATGAAGGAGGCCTTCTTGAACTGGTTCTTGATGCGAGTACCAGATGACTTTTTATTTTTTCCTTTACCAGCATTGCTATGGCTGGCATTGCTGGTAGAGGAGTTTGGATTTGTTTGCGGTCGAGGCACAGGAGTACTATGGCTGGTACTCGCTGCACCTCCAGTTTTTGCAGGTTGCCCCACAACGGTCTCCTGACTGGAGGCCAAAAGTTCATCCTCATAGTCGGCGGATGGTCCTAAGTTCGTCATGTCTAAATCGTCCTGTGAATTGTTTTGTGTTGTAATTTTGGTCCCACGAGTAGTACGGAAGTAAAAGGTCAGCCCCGGCAGAGCCGATATACCGGGGTAAGGCAAGATGTAAGACTGACCCTGCCAAGGCATCCGAATGAGCTCGTTCGCGACTGGTTTACCCCCCAGCCTTCCATTTCTTCGGCACGGATTATGAAAATCGCTCACACCACCACTGAAAATTAGGGACCCCGTATCTATGGTCAAATTGCATTGCTGAGAGTTTAAACTATTGAAGAGTTTAGAAACTCCTCAACAATTCAACCTGACCTAAAGCTGATCCCCTTCTTGACATCGCACAAGAAAACTGTGGTGATCATTACCGCCCGGCACCCACTAGGAGGGTTTGATACGAGGATTTTTGCCAGACAGTGTTTGAAGTTATTTTTACTTCATTCGTCGTCGACTTTCGATAGGGATGAGAATGCTAAGCCCAAAAAGTGAAACATTTTGCCCAAAAAACGAAGTAGATTTGTAAAATATGTAGCAGATAATGAAAAAAACAAAAAATACAAACAAAACAAATTTATTTTTATTTTATTTTACATCCATATAACGGAAACATACATTGACTAGAACAAGTCTCACAAATTCATAAATTAGGTACATGTATACATATATAGTACATACTATGTACATAGGTACATTATTATATTGAAATAAATAGGAACATTCTGTTTTAAATTAAATTAGATTCTCCTCTAAGGGAAACATAACACAAATTCATAAAATATTATAAAGTATGTATATGCATATAATAAGGATTTTAATCGGTTCTTAATACGTAGCCCTCCTGAACATATTTAAACTTTGAAAAATATCGTAATAACTTCAAATCTTTCTTATTAATAAAAGGGAAGAAGCGGTACTTATGTCTAGTCTATTTCTTTTTTTGTTTTGACGTTATTGAAATCTGATAATCGTCTTTCGGCTGCTGCACTGCTATGCGGTAAACTAGCTAGTGTAAGCATATAGCCGGGCAACACCCTAATCATATCCTCTTCCAATATATTTTTCTGAGAGTGTAAACGCGTCCAAAACTCAACAACTTCTTCGTCGTCGTTCATTTTTATACTTTTAGTAACCATAAGCGTTCTAAATTCGGAGTTCAGAGTTTCTATGTTTGTTACATTATTATCAAAATAAGGAAATTCATTCAAAAGTGGAAGGATTGTCGGATATGTTTCAGTTTGTATTACTTTTGGATCCAAAAGTTCTAACAATTCTAACTTTTTGTCAGTTAAATCAAAACGAAGTTTCAATTGATCGCACAATTCAACATAAAATGAAACTATGTAAATACATTTTTATCTCAAATAAATCTACCTCCGTGTCCGTATCTTGATTCTTGTTTTACTCTTCCTCATACAAAGCCGACTTTAACCCAAAAAACATTTGTTTTAAATCTAAATAATTGGATTTTTCTTTATAATTCACGATCTGCATTGAAGATTCGTCGAGTAGTTCTGCCCTAAAAAAAGTTTGATAAGACGGTTTTAAAGACCATGAGCACACGTTTCCGCAAAATGTGTATCTGTGTCTTTTCAGACTGAAAAGCTTTATTAAAATTGTTAATAATTTCCAAAATATACGACAAAAATAACAGTGAAAATTATCTGATTTTTGTATTTCTTTTAAGTAAGACAAAAATTGTTTCAACTCACTATAAGCTGGATTCCCTAGCTGAACTCCGCGCTTTAAAATATTTTTGTCATAATGTGAACCACTATCCATGCAGTCAAATGCATTATTTACCTTAAGTGTGAACTCTTTTGTTGCTATAGCTTCCTTCGAGCTTTCTTTTAAGCAATTAAGTTCAAAAGCAGTTTGAATAGATGCCGCAGTTGTCCTGCTAAATATTTGCGTAGCAAGACGAACATGCATTTTTTCAAAAGCATTTGGTGCTATATGAGAACTTCTAAATTTTAAACATGTCTTAGCCACGTTGTCAATTTCTAAATTGCATATTTCTCTGAAAACATTAAAAGAAACCTTACCATCTGGAGTTTGTAAATCTGATTTCAGTAGAACATTACGAATTGATTTTAATAAGTGAGGAAAATCATAAAAACAAAATATTTTTTCATCATTAAAAATTGTAAATGGTTTTTCTTCAGAAACACCTAATATTTGATAAGCTTTTCTATTATTAGGTCCTTGATCGCAGACTACAGCGCAAACCTTAAGACCAAGATCTTGACAGATTTTCAAATTATTTCTTATAATTTCGCTTAGGTTAGCCCCATTTACACCGTTTGCTGACACAAAATAGTTTAAAACACTTTTCCAACTATCAAACAAACCATTTACCATGAAAACACATATTTCATTGGCAAAATTCTGTTTCTTTTTGCTCCTAGGTCTTCGAAGCCATCTATTAAATCATTTAAAATATTATATGTGAGGTTTTGACGAATCCTAATCTCATCAAATATCAACACAACACAACGTTCTTGCTCGTTTAATAAAGCGAACTTTGATTTTAGATACAAATGGGCATTGTTTACATATCCTGGTTGAATTCCTTTAACAGGAGCCCATCTGTATAAAGAGGATATGTGGGGAAGCCTGATCCCATCCCTCAAAAATTTATAGGCGCTTTGCGATCTATAAAATATATTTTGGGAAATTTTCTTTTTCGTTGTTATTATATTTTGCAGATTTCGACAACCCCATCAACATATCGCAAAATGTTTTTGAATGGTCGGAAATATGTAGCCCTTGGATTTGAGACGATAAAGATAATCTCCCTTTTTTTGAATCTTTTAAAGCAGTATGCGCTCTCTTTTTTTATAATGCTTTATTTTTAAGTTTTTTATTTGAATTTTTAAACTTGATAATTTTTTATTTTAAATTGCATTTTTTTTCTCCTCTTTTGCACATCTCTGTGATAATTGATCGCACCTTACACATGAAATGCTACAACTGCTCGAAGTTCTTCTTCGTTTAGTTGAAGGAGACTTATTAAGATCTTCTAAATTTAAGTCTGAACCCAAATCAGAATTTAAATTTAAAGAAGGAACAGCATCCTTCTTAAGATATTTTCTTCCCACAAACTCGGGACAAAAATGGTCTCCACATACAAAGTATTTGCCTTCATTTCTGAATCCACATGCCTGCCTCAACAAATTATTCAAAATTTCATTTTTTTCCCTAGAAGGGCACTTAAAAATTTTCAAATTAGGGTAATCTCTTTTCGTTTTCATACAAACGGAACAAGAAACCCCAGATAATCTCTTATCACCCATTGCTATTAAAAAAAAAACTGACTGTAAAATTAACAAAGAAAAATGTATTGCTCAATCATATATACATAAATGAACATCCAAATCGTTCCAAAGTCGACAACGAATGAAGTAAATTAAATAACTTCAAAATAAAAAGAAGAAGCCACACACAAACCCCGATCGCACAACCCAAAAAAATATAGAAAATGTATACACACTATACATACCTAGCACGACACGACCAAACAAATCCAACGACACACCAGACGAGCCATCCCGATCCCGATACCTTCCAGCAGTGTTGGGACCTCGCAGAAGCAAAAGAGTGGTAGAAATGATGTCAAAAAGGTGGTAGAAAAGTGGTAGAAATTAAAACCTATTTTTATGTAGTAAATCTTATATTCAATAACTTATTAAAAAATACAAAAAAATAAATAAACAATAATTCAGTTCTTTCAGTTTCAAATATCACAATTCACAATAATTAAATTAGTTAGAAAAACTTAAAATTATTTTTTGCTATATAGACCTCCGGGAAATTTAAATTTTGAAGCATATTTCGGTAATGCTTCCGGAGGATTAAAATTCTAAAAATTTACTGAAATTTCCCTTGCAGCCAAAATGTTGTGAACGGTTGTAGTTTTTAATTTATTTCTTTTTTCATTTTTTATATTTTTCAAATCTGAAAATTTGCGTTCAGCAGCAGCGCTGCTATGCGGTAAGCAACAAAGCTCCAACATATAAGAAGATATGTTTTCAAAAATTAAATTGTCCATTCCGTCTTTTAAGTTTTTTATCAAAAGCGATTGTGAAACAATGTCATCAGTTTTAAAAATTTGGAGTAATAAATTTTCTTTAATTAATTTTCTCCACTCTTTATTAATTAACTCTAGTTCTGAGTTATTTATAGTTGGTGAAAAATGTTTCGTGAGACCTAAAACTGATGGCACTGTTCCATCAATGACGTTTTTCGGGTTTAAATATTTGAAAAATTTTAGTTCATCGTTTGAAAGGTTAAACCTTTCTCCAATTTGAACACATAATTCAATATATATTAGCTGCACATAACTTTTCGTAGTTGCATTACATCTTGTTCAACAATATCATTTTCAAGTAAGTACCTTTCAAAGTAAAGGCCAAAATACATTTGAGAATATGGTAAATAGTTTTCACTGTTTTTTATATTCGTGTTTACATTAATATTTTCTGGTTTTACAAAATTTTTCATTAAATTAAATTTTAATGTAGTCATACTTTCGAATGTCAAGTGTATTTTTGTGTTCTCAGATTGAAATGTTTTATTTAACTCGTTTATAATTTTAAGATTTATTGACAAAAAATTTAAATATACTAAATTGTCTTTGTTTTTTAAAAAAATAAAAATTTGTGAAGCCTTAGAAGAAGGTTCTTCAAATGCGAGCAAAATAAAGTAATGAAACAAGGGATCCCACTGCTCTATAATTCGGTTTATGACCATTTCCATTGAAAGCCAACGAGTTTGGCAAACCTTTAAAATTTGGTATTCATTAACCCCAAGTGCTTTTTGGAAGGTAAGGAAATCCTTTTGTTTTTTCGCACTGTGGCAAAAATAGAAATATATATCCCTTATTGATTTCTCTATTTGCCCTGGTAAACATTTAGCAGCATAAGTGGAGCACAAACTCAAATTATGGCAGGTACATCCAATGGTAAAAATATTAGGTTTAATATTAGGTTTAATATTTTTTAAACCTGAGGCTACACCGCTTAATGAACCCGTCATAACAGCAGCATTGTCTGAAGCGAATCCTATCATATTTTGAATGGGAACATTAAAATGATTTAATGTTTCTACAATTTTATTGTAAATTGATTCGGCTGTTGAGTCCTCAAGCTCAAACAACCCAAAAAACTTGTCTCTTACTGACCCCTCAACTGAATGGAAATACCTCACAAGAACAACAAGACACTTTTTTGATGAAACATCAGTGCTTTCATCAATTATTAAACTATATTTTTTTAATCTCTGGTCTTTTACAATGTATTCCAAAGCATATGGACCTAATATAGTCATAATCATTGATTAAGCTTTTTTTCGGCCGATCCACCGTATTTGTTTCTTGAAGAAACGAATTAATAAGAGCGGGTAGTGAATCCATTTGGCTTAGGGGCATGTTATATTTCACGCAATATAAAACTAATCTTAGTTCTTCAATTAGCTTACTATTGTTTGTTAATTTCTTACCATAACATAGAAAGATAACTGAGGTGAAAAAGTGCATGGGAGAAATCCATCATAGCGATTTTATATGCTGTTGTGTTTGTGGAGTGGACGCGTGGAATTGTAGTCGTATGCGTATGGTAGAAGGTAGAGTTTAATGATAGGTAAACGGTGAGTTGCAAAAAGTGGTAGAATTTGCTTTTTAGGTGGTAGATTTTCATGAACACCAAAAAGTGGTAGAAATACCACTTAAGTGGTAGAAGTCCCAACACTGCCTTCCAGTCAATCGCTCGCTCAACCGATTAGATTGAGAAGCGAAGAAAAAGAAAGCGTTGCAACGCGTTGGTTGCTGAAAATTATATAGACAAAAAACTACCTGCACTGCAAATAGTGTGTTGGAACGTAGAATCGACGTAAAAAGAACTCAAAAGGGTTGCATTGACAAACGAACACGAATTCAAATAAGAAAATGTATCTATTTATCTTTCGAACGCAACTCACAGGTCAACGTCTGTCGTCTGTTGCTGGGATATTGTATTATAGGTTTTATTTTGTTATGTTGAATATGGTTGCAAGGTTTGACTTCAACAAATCGCTTTAAATAGGGGATAAAAAATATGATCATTTTTATTTGCACTGGATGCGATATCTATGTAACTCTATTATCTGTGGTATTATACCTTTTTTAAAGCCAACACTTTTGTCTATTAGCTTGTTTTTAAATCAAGTCAAAACTATGCATAGTTTTTGAAAAAAATTGTTTTAAAGTCAAAATTTGTGCAAAAAAAAGTTAAAAAAAAGGTTTAAAGTGTAATTTTTCAAAACTTTCAGATTATCTACTATTTTTTTTTTTTTAGAATTCATTGCTCTCATTTGTTTTTGATCAAAAACTGAAAACTAGATGACTTTATGTCTTCTAGTTCTTGAGAAAATTGAAAATTACCAAAAAAAATATTTTAATTAAATTACTTTTTCATTGCTTAAGTATTAACGTAGTCTTATTTTGATAGTAATAATCGAATATGGATTAAGATATACCTAGGGTAAATTAATTTTTCTTAAATCCAGCTTATTTAAATGCAAAAGAAACTTTGCATGCACCCCATCTTGCACCCACCGCACCGCACCTTTCACCCTCCCCACCTTGCACCCACTCCACCTCGCACCCACCCCAAATCCTATAGTGTGCCCAAGCATGGGGGTTGCAAATGCCACTGTTGCATACACCCAAACTCGCGCACACCTTACTGTTGCATACACCCAAACACGCATTACGCATACGCAAATACCATTATTGCTATCAAAATACGACCACTCAAGCAAAAAAAAAAGAATTAAATTAAAATAGTAGTTGTGGTTTTTTCAATTTTCTCAAAAACTAAAAGACATAAAATCATCTAGTTTTCAGTTTTTGATCAAACAAAAATAAGAGCAATAAATTCTGAAATAAAAACAATGGTAGATAATCTTGAAGTATTGAAAACGTTACACTTTAAACCTTTTTTTAACTTTTCTTACTCAAATTTTGAGTTTATAATGAAATTTTTATTTTCAATTTTCTCAAAAACTAAGAGACAAAAAATCATCTAGTTTTCTGTTTTTGATCAAAAACAAATAAGAGCAATAAATTCTAAAATAAAAACAATGGTAGATAATCTTGAAGTATTGAAAACGTTACACTTTAAACCTTTTTTTAACTTTTTTTACTCAAATTTTGAGTTTAAAATTAAATTTTTATTTTCAATTTTCTCAAAAACTAAAAGACATAAAATCATCTAGTTTTCAGTTTTTGATCAAAAACAAATAAGAGCAATAAATTCTAAAATAAAAACAATGGTAGATAATCTTGAAGTATTGAAAAAGTTACATTTTAAACCTTTTTTTTAACTTTTTCTACTCAAATTTTGAGTTTAAAATTAAATTTTTATTTTCAATTTTCTCAAAAACTAAAAGACATAAAATCATCTAGTTTTCAGTTTTTGATCAAAAACAAATAAGAGCAATAAATTCTAAAATAAAAACAATGGTAGATATTTTTGAAGTATTGAAAAATTACACTTTAAACCTTTTTTTTAACCTTTTTTACTCAAATTTTGAGTTTAAAATTAAATTTTTCAAAAACTACGCATAGCTTTGACTTGATTTAAAAACTGGCTAATAGAATGTTGGCTTTAAAAAAATGTATACAACTTAATTGTAAGTATCACCGTTATTTTTTTATTATTTTTTTCCATTTTAAATAATAACTTTTTTAAATTGCCCCTCCCGCCTAAACGGGCGGAGATAGACCCCCCTCCCATAGTAAAAAATGCTTGTATTAAGCCCCTCTACCAAAAACCGTTATTATATCTTGGCGCCAGGCCCGTAAAATTAAAAGCAATGAGAAGAGTGTTTTTTTTTTCAATATAGGTAGTCTAAATTCATCACCAACATATACCTATTCCCACTTATTTTTAGGGACCCGAAAATTTAAAATCATTCATGCTTTCGCAATCGGGCCCCTGTTTGCATGTTATCTACCAATCTTTCAGTCACAAGCTTGCCGATCTGGGCCCCTGATTATTATTGGCGTACATTTTTGTTTATATTTAATGAAAAATTGGGCAATTTTGAACTATTGAAAGAAAGTTATAATAAATTGTTTCGCTTTCCTTACTTAATTTAACGTAAATTTCAAATTTGTTTTATTTTGAAAATTTTTAAAATCAAAATAAGGGGCCCGGCAACTTAAAACAAAACACAAATATTTATTTCGGTTTCTGTTTTATAAAGTTTCTTTTCTTCTATTTTTGTTTCTGCTGGGAACGAAATTTTTGATTCGGTTTCGGGGGACCGGAAAATCCCACGCAAACGTTTTTCAATTGTGGTTTCCGTAATATTAATTAATTAATATTTTGAATAAATTGTTTACTGAAGATTCGAAGGATATCAAGTCACTTCAAAGTGTGTATATTAAACCAGCCATACAAAAATAGCAAGGAATTCTATATATAATAATATTGGACACCATTTTCTTCCTTGGCGAAAGGGGACTAGGACTACGAGGCGATAGCAATCTTATTGGATAGCCAAATAATGGACATTTTTTGTTTAGCAGCAGTGCTCAACGTTTGGAAGTTCTTAAGAAGAATGTGCCCGGATCCCTTCACAAACTTTCCAATACAAGATGGTCAGCTAGAATTGAGGCAGTGAAACCATTTGCAAATCATCTGAAAAACCTTAGAACATAATTAGAAGCCTTAAGTGATATTAATTTAACTGCTGAAGCTCAAAGAGATGTAAATGGCATTTTAAAATATATGCACAAATTTGAATGCGTCCTCATGTCTTTGATTTGGTGCAAGGTTTTTAGCGCTATAAATAAAGGAAGTTTCCTTCTTCGAGCCAGAAACAGAACAGAAAGCGAATAGAAACAGACGAAGAAATAAATTTCAAGAGAAACACCTTTTACGTCATAGTTGATTCAATTATATCTGGAATTTCTCGTCGGTTCGATACGATGAAAAATTTGAATGCTACATTTTCATTTTTATGACAGTTTTCAACAATGGACGAACTTGAGATTAAAAACTCTGCTACAAGGTTCATCCAAAAGTATAACTCGCATGTGTCTCAAGGGTTTGAAGAAGAAGTAATTCATCTGAAACACATTTATGAAGCCAATTTTGAAGCAGAACTTCCGCCAATGAGTTTGTTCAATGCTATTTATTCCCAGAATTTGGAGACGATTTTCCCCAACATTTGTGTTGCTCTCCGTGTGTTTTCCACCATACCTGTAACCATAGCTAGTGCCGAACGTTCATTTAGCGTCCTTGCCAGAACAAAGAATTTTCATCATTCGTGCTCATCACAAGATCGTGTTTCTGGACTTGCTACACTATGCATCGAAGCACCTTTGGCAAGGGAACTGAATTTCGACGCAATTATAAGTTGTTTTGCTGCTCAGAAAGCTAGGAAAGCTCGTTTACCAAAAGAAAATATTTCATTGAATGCAAACTCACTCTAATAAAACATTGTAATAATATTTTAATATAAAGAAAAACAATAAAGAGTATTTAATGTAAAACTTTTAATATACTTAGTTTTTTTTTAAAGACAAATTTCAAATACTTTTTCTTCGCTCTATTTTATTTTCATAGTAGGTAATAGATCTTCATACTATTTTTTTAATAGTTAATAGACCGTATTATCAGTTACTTACATGTCGTTGGCAATATTGTTATTGAATTGAATGTATGATTATGTTCGGATTCTGATATAATCGCATGTAGAATTATTTTCTATCCATCCTCCATTTCAACTAAACTGGATGATACCCGTAAGATTGATTTGATGATTAACACTTTTATCGGTTAATTTATCAAACAAAAAATGATTATTTCCGTTAATTCCAACCAATTTCATGCTATTCGTAATTGAAATTAGAACGTACCATATCAGTAGGCATGAACTTTAAAAAAAATGCTAAATATGGGGGGCCCGAGATTTTTCCGTCCCGGGCCCGGAATTTCTCTCGACGGCCCTTGGCGCCAAAGTTATCGTACTCGTGCCTGGAATGTTCTTTCAATATTTTTATGACACATATAATCTATCAACATTTATGTTGATAGGTAGATAACTGCTTATAATGATACCTTCTTATATAATGTCTATATTTTCGTGGTAACCAAACACAAAACCAACCGGGTCGTGTTTCTATGATTTCCAAAAGGATTTTTTTTTATATACCTAGTTTTTCGTTTTTGCTAAATTTCCCCATTTTTTCCGTACATACAAACATATGTAGGTATACGCTTCTTCAGTACCATTTCATTTTTTTTTCTAAGAATTGTTGATAAAATATTCACTGTTCTGAGAAAAAAGTTTAATGCGGTTCAATGCAAGGTGTAGGAGAAGACTATATTAGGCAATCAGTTGTATAAGCAACACCCTCCAACAACAATATAGGTTTACCCCAGAAATCGAATGCAGCAGCAAGAGCAAGTGCACTTTTTTGACCCTTAAATCTAGACGAGTACCTACCCTCTCAATATTCTATCCATTGTACGTTCGTCCTGGAGTGTTTGTTGGCCGGGTAACTGAACATTTGAACAACGGATGGTGGTGGATGGCAAAGGGGATGCCTCTAACACCGACAGCAGCGATAATACTATTGCCGATGATGGTGGTGGTGTTTTAACGATGCTGTTGCACAAAAAGGAATTGTGTGTCCTTTTTCTTATGTGTACACTACCAAACAAGTAGTTTTCCACACCAAAAATAAGTTGAAATGTGAAGCACATACAAAAATAAACCAAAGTAGTAGACAGCAGTATTGTCTATCCATGTATATGTATTATAGGGAAGCATTCACAAAGAATAGGGCAATGGAGAAAAAAATTAAGCTGCAATAGAAATACGACCGCCACATAACCCCCTGTTTTAAAGCAAAAGGAGAACGTACCAAAAAATTTATAGAAAAAAGGTAATTTTTTTTTAAGTTCGGGTGAGCTAAAAAGTATTTTCGTGACGAACACCAGTGTAGTATTACGTTTATTGTGCAACAAGTGAGTTTGTAAACTACTATTGACACAGTGCAACGCGTTTTTAACTTTTGAGGATATTTAGTGTACAAGGGCCATTTGTTATTTTAGTTTAGTTTCTTACGATAAAATATACATTACTGTCGTTTTAGTAGTTTAAAAATGACGAAGCCTTAGTGAGTAAAAGTGGTCCATAATGGTGTGTGTTTCTCCCTAATGAAGTATAAGCGCTTGATTAATTTTAAAAATGTAGAGAACATACCTGAGGTGAATAAAATAATTCAAAATTAAAGCCAAGTAGGTATATAAGCTCTGCTCTACAAAATAAAGTTCGAGGTTTGTTAAGTTTTTTGTACTTTGTACTTTTCATTCAAAATACTTATCAAATTGTGCAACAAGTCGTATAATACAACAGATTGAATATTAGATTGCTTTTTTATAGATTCTCGATAATGAAAGAATATCATAGGTATGTATATGTGCATGTTGTGAATGTAAATGCATATTTACACATGTGTATCTTTGTTTATCTATACTTAAGCTTATGCACCTACAGTTCAGTTTTGATACTCTCATCTTACAATCTACTCTTCCTCTACTTTACTTGTTGATTTCAGCTAGAAATGAAAATCAGCTGTGTATTCCGTGCGAATAATTTGAAAACTACAAAACAGTAAAGTATTTTTTACAAAACCATTGGTAGTAGGTACCTAAATAAGAGTGCAATATGGTTTCTTACTAGCACATCAACAGCTGTTTTGGAAGAGCCTGTATATCTAATCTGTTTGTATTTAGATATAGGTAGATAAGTTTGCCTATCTGTAATTTGTTTGTTTTCATTACTACTTTATGTAGGTGAAGTAGGTTTAGTTATTTGACTACCTATCTAAATTATATAAAGGTGTAACCTACTTACCAACATAAATTATTTTAGTACTTATGTAGTTTTAGAGGTAGGTACTTAGTTCTGCACATTTATTTTTCACATAGACAAATGTAATTGCTTCACTTAGTTTCAAAAAAAAATGTCCACTATAATGAAGGCAATATTTGAAAACCCATTCTAATTTTAAAATTATAGTGTCTCCATATTTAAATATACATACATGCATATTACTCGTATGTATACCTACATGTACACTGTACAGTGCAGATATTATATCTACATGCATGCAAACATTTTTCCTAACAATATTGTTTACTTAACCCGATCTTATATAAATTAACAAAAATGAGATAAGTTTCTACTTTTTCCATTGCACTAACACATGCGTACATGATATTTAAAATGATGTCCACGACAGAACGATGATGGTGATAATGACTGGACATGCTTTGTGTCTCAGATAAGAAAAAAAAAAATAGAGTTAAGTTTATTTAAAAATATTTATTATATTTCAATGCCTCTTTCTAATCTAAAATCTCAAACCAAGTTTAATGCCAAATATACTGTTCATCCGTAAATAGATAGATATTTTAGCAAACAGAGTCGGTATTCCTATTTCCAGCATGACAATGTAGTTCAGGTCGCTTAATGGCATCTAAAACATCCTTTTAACAAATTATAAATAAAGAAAGAGGCTGGTATTTTTTGTAAGAAGTCAATTATTAGATATGCAATCCAAAACATAAGTTTAAGCTCTTTTATGTGAACATGTATTTCAGGAGTTAAATGAGTATATTTTTATAGAAAAACACTGTCTTTAAATATTTCAAAACAGTAAAAAGAATATTTTTATGGTATGAAACAACTTGGAAGTCAATTTCTTCTTTTTCTCTCAATATATTTAACTTAAAATATAATTTGTAATATTTTTCATTATTTTATTGTTTCACCTTTTTATTTTAAAATCATTTTTTACCAAATTTTAGTATGTAGTATTTTCGAAAGGTTTTTATTTTTAATACAAAAAATAAGGTAAGATATTTAAATCAAAAATCATTTTTTTACCAGTTTTCAAAAGTATTGTTAAGGGTTTTTATTTTTGTTAAGAAAACTGTTAATTGGATTTTTTTAAAGTTATCAACTAGTAGCAGCAATATCATTTATTATTATTACAAGCTTTTATTGCCTTGAGTATTTTAATTACATTTAAGTTAATTTAATAATATGTATCCCTGTTTTCAAAACATTTTAGATGCAACAAAAAAAAAAAAAAACTATTTAAGACTCAATACATACATACATACATACTGAATATTTTTTTTTTTTTAAGTATGAGATTATAACAAATTATTAGTTTTAAATTGAACATAAATTTAAAATTAAAATTAATTTAAAATAAAATAAAATAAAATAATTAATTAAAAGTTATAAATGTTGATTACTGGCATAAGCTTCCCCCAAGGCTATACATGTGATCCTTTTTTTGGCTTCGTTGTACCAATTTGTGCTTATTTTTGATAGATCATCACTCCATCTTTTATTGAGTCGTCCTGCTGGTCTATTTTTCTCTGGTCTCAATTTTGTTGTAATTTTTGTCCATCTTTGGTCCTGAAGTCGAGATACATGTCCTGCCCAGCTCCATTTCAGCTTTCTTGTTCTATTTATGACGTCAACAATTCTGGTTCTATTTCGAATATCTTCATTTCGTACCGTTTGACTTGGTCGTATGTTCAGAATTTTTCTTTCCATTTTAGTCTGACATATCCTTAGCTAGTTAAGTGATTTTGCAGTCAAGCTCATTTCCGTAAGTAAGGATCGGTAGAATCGCAGAGTCAAATACATATGTATGTCATTGTAAAATATGTTTAAGGCTCCAGAATTGTGTCCAGCTGGTGATGCGTTTGTTAATTTCTTTATTTTCTTTGTCCTTAAATGATTTTAGCTTTCCCAATCATAAGTAATCTTTTACGTACTCAGTTTTTTCGTTATCCAACGTTATATCTATATATTTTGTGTGATTTGTCATGACTTTAGTTTCGTCAACATTTCTTGAATGTGTGTAGCTTTTGTAAAAATAAGAACTATGTATATCGTCTGCAAATCTTTAATTTTTAAGAACTTGTCCACATATCCTTGTTCTATATTTTGTTTTCCAGTTAGTTTTTTGGAAAATTTTTTCCAGAACTGAACTAAATAGAATTGGTGAAAGCGGATCTCCTTGTCTAACTCCTCTTGTTATATTAAACTTGCGTCCTATATTCTCTGTTTTTATTCGCACTGTATTATTTTTTTATGTATGTATTTTTAATCTTCTCAACTACATTTTGGCTTATGTTTTGATTTTTCAGGGAGACGGAGAATACATATCATTTCGTGTTCAACGGAGTCAAAAGCTTTAGTAAAGTCAATAAATAGAAAATAAACCGCTAGTCTAAATTCATTGCATTTTTCTATTGGCTGATTCATTGTCCGCAAGTGGTCTGTTGTAAATCCAGCTTGTTCTCTTGGTTGATTGTTAATTAAGTCTTCATTGATGGCCCTGTAAAGCGTTTTGGAGAAGAGCTTGTAAATTATCGAAATGTTACTTATGGGTCTTTAGTTATTAATATCGTCCTTCTTTCCTTTTTTGTGTATTGTTATAGTTGTTTCTTTCCGTTCGGGGATTTGTTTTGTGTGTACTATTTTGTTAAAATGTTGAAAAGAGAGTTCTTCCCCTTAAATTAACATTTCTGATGATTTTCCGTCATTTCCGGTGCATTTCTCTTTCTATAGATCGTCTATGGTCTTTTCGATAGTTTCTTTGCTGAACATAGGCGTGCGTGTAGGTATTAAATATATGTTGTCTATTATATCTTCTTCTGTAATATTTTTAGTCGATGTGATTATTTCTTTATTTTTTGGCTGTCCTAATGGTGAATTTTCGTTTGAAAATTTTCAAGAAGTAGACACGAAAATAGAAAACGCAATGTATTGTGAAAATAAAGATATATTTAAGAAATTCGAGGAATATTGGAAAAAGTACAAGAATTTTATAAATGTTGATTCACCCGAAATAGAATAAATAATTAGTAAAAACCATTGGATTAGATTAAATTTAATAATTAATTTTTACAAATTTAATTGCGTAACTTTTGAGTTTGTAATATTTGTTTCAGTTCTTACATTATTTGGCAGTTACTTGAAAATTTGTCCTCCTTAATAAAATAGCATATTTTGAGTTTTTATTTCAAAAATATTATACATGTTAGAATATAATACTGATTATTATGTATACTCAAATAACATTCTATTTTTAATTTTAAATTTAAAAATTAGTGTTTTCATGACAATTGTTTGTTTAATGTTTGAGCATATCCAGCATACTTTGAATAAATGTATATCTGTTACAAAATAAAATTAAACGCATAGCCTTATCTTGTATTTTTTGTAACCTTTCCAGCATACCTGCAGGACCCAAAAACAGTATTGTTGGGCAATACTCACAGTGGGGTCTTACAATGGTAACAACAATTTGTATTGAAATTGAAACACTTAATTTTTTTTTTTATTATTTTACGATTTTTCTTTTTTTTATTGAGATTACTATTAATTGTAATCCCGCTTTAAAATCAGCGAGTCTTAGCCTCTTAGGCGCCAAGATGCAATGCATCAGAAGTGGTTTCCCTCCGTATTTAAATTTTCGGAAAGTAGTACTTTTGATGCACAAAGAAATAAATCCATATATTAAATTTAAAAAAAAAACAATCCCGAATAGTTTTATTAACTTAAAATAAAGCATAAATCACTGTAAACCTCATCTAAGAGAACAAATGCTCCATAAAGATGAATTCAGAAAAAAGATCAAAATGAAATCAATGATATTAATTAGATTATTAAATGTCATTATATAGAAATTAATAAAGTAAATAAAGGCTGTATGTTAATTAAGGGTGAAAGAATAAATTTAGTTGACGATTACATGTTATGAATCTAAGAAAATATGATGATTAAATATCAATTCAGCTTAACTCCCGAAAAAAAGTGAAATTACTAAGCTAGAAAAAAAAGGCTAGGATGCGATTCACACTGATAACTTCCCATCACGTCTGTCAATTTGTCTTGCTTAAGATTGACATTAGCTCTATCGTAGACCCGAGCAGTTGAAGAAAACTGTGGCAAATTAAGTATTAATTTAAGGATTTTATTTTGGCTTACTTGAAGCTTTTTTCTGGGTGCCTCAGCACCAGTGGCGATTCCTGCTCATAATCTCAGGGTTAGCTACTTTCTCCTAGAAGTTGAAGATAAGTTTTATAGAATACAAATTAATTTTATTCAAATTTTCTGCAGTCCTCCCTGAACTTACATCGATAAATGCAGCAAATGTTTCGTGATTTCTTTTTATTAAAGTAATAACAATAGATAATTGTGACTTTAAATGAATGTCAGACAAAGCTATAAACTCTGGCTGTCGGATTCTATCAGAAATGTGATCGCCTAAAGCGTCAGCAACAGTTTTAATTAAATAATTTTGGATAGCAATTGAAAAACTTTAAAAATGTTGACGATTTAACACTGCACGATTTTTTTGAATGTTATGTTGGACACTTAAAGCTTCGTCTTTCCTAGTCTGACCAAAGGTAGCTATAGCTAATTTAATTACATATTGCAAATGGGAGGCACTTAGTTTGCGTTTTCTCTGAAGTGTGGTTAGAGTGTTCACTGTTCATATTGTACACATCCGAGGAACTCCATGCGAAAGAGATAACGGAAAAAAGCAAACAAGATCAACAAAATAATTTCTTGTTATTCTCGCTACCAAATATGTAGCTATTGGTAATATTAAAGAATATTTATTTTCGCTAAAGGTTCGAGTATAATCTCTGTTTCTATACTTGTGTGTTTATTTTAAATCAGTAGGGCGCCCATTATTAGCTTCTCCGAAAACGATATTGTTGAAAATGGTTTCTCTAATAACTTTTCAATTATGGTCTTTGCTTGAGAAGTATTGGAGATTCCATTTTAATTCCTACGAAAAAATAAGTTCCTATTGTTAGACCAAGATCATGAAAATAAAGTATCTATTTTTAAACAAACAGAGAAGACTCTATTTACAACGACTTATCTCATAAGCCTAAAACCTTATTCTTAGCTGGTCATAGAATTATACAATTCCATGACTTAGAAGTCAAATAGATTTTTTTATTGAATACAATTTGAAAATTATACTTCATACAATTTTTATTATTTTGTTTTTGATTGCAAAAGAATTAAAATTGATCCAATGCAGCTGCATAAGTCGTAATGTTCTCTTGTTTAGTTTTTTTTTCGCTTTGGTTGTTTTAAATTTAAAGTCTTATAGTTTTCATTTTTTTTTAATTAACAAGAATAACGAATTCTGAATGAAAAAATATATGGACTTTATAAACATTTTGAAAAATCACACTTCAAACTGATTTTTTGACTAAATATGTATGTATATTTGTTTTTTGAATAAACTTTATTTTTATTTTTTGAAAATTTTTTTTCCATTAGAAGAAATGATTGTTTTAATTTGAGCTGTTCTAAGGAAATCAAATAAAATAATTTCTTACGACTAGCCTCTACCATGTTTGAATTCGTATGGAATTATATTAATAGTAATTACAATAAAATATATATACATACATATGTACATAAAAAAACATATTGATCACAAAACATTTAACTAACAATACAATAGATATTTAAATGCTCTTTCTTAAGTCACTTTCCTTTCCGCCTAAAAGAAGGTTCTAAACAAAAACTACTTCCTATTAAACATTTGAATAATCCGCCTAAACTCCAACGGCTTAACCATTTCCTTTTCCTCACACATCGGCATCAAAAATCAGTATAATCGCTAAAAGCTGCGCTAACCGACGAACGTCGAAGATGCGTTGCTCGCTTCGCTATATTCTCGTAGAGGAGAGTCAAGCAAGTTCGCTAGCAAACCCCATTTTCATATAAATAAATAACCTTGCACAATTTACTGCTTTAAAAAACGAATATGGTATGATGTATAAATAGTTGCCGTGTTCGACGATCATGTTCGATTCTTCAGTGTTGTTCTTTCTTCCATAGTCCAGTCCATACGAAGTATAAAGAGAGAAGACATCAAACTCTTGGTCGCGCCTGGTCTTCCTCTCTGTTGTGTGTCTTTAATGTGTACCTGCATACTTCGCCTGGCTATCGCTTTTTTTGGCGCTTACCCTTCTATTTATTTGTACAGGCTTTTATTTGATTGTGTGCATTTATCTGTTTGTGTAGAATGTAGCGCAAACTTAGGATGCTATGCTCAAGCCCAATGTTTCAAGATAGGTTTGGTATTGTATGAGAGTTGTATTGCATGAAATGAAAATTATTTGAAGAAAAGTCACTTTGATTGAAAGATGCAAGTTATGTAACTACAACTGAATTGAGTTGAGTTGGTTAGTAATTCAATTACCAAATAATATTCATATTACAAAATAAGATTAATTTTGGTTTAGCGCCGCTAAACCCGCTGACTATTAGGAATCGCCACTGCTCAGCACAACCAAACCATACTAGAGCACCATTCGTTAGAACCGTTGGAAGTACAGTTTTAAAAATGAAGTTTTACTATGAATGCTTATTCTAAATCTTCTATTGATAAACGCATATAGTATTTTAACTAAAAGATTTATTTTGTGCATTATGATAGATACCTATATGTTTTCAAAACTATGTTTTTCATCGATTGTGACACCAAGGTATTTAATTTGGCTGTCAATGGAGTTTATTTGGGACAGGAAACTTTGTTTTCTGCGTTTGTTGTTTTCTATGTGTAACAAAACTAAACCAGTCGATTGTGTGCATTAAGGCTGTTTTTAACATGCTGCTTTAGTCTAAGTATTCGGTTATTAGAGGAGTAATTGTTCTGAAACCGATTTGCTCAATAGGGTATACTTTAACTTCCTCAACATGGACTAATAGGCGATCCTTTGTGACTTTCTCAAAAATTTAAGCTATTGTAGTGTGTATCTCTTTATCTCTTTTAATATCGTGTTATAGTAGAATAAGTACGTAGAAACCGTTTATTTGTAGTAATAAACACTTGTGTAGAACATTTAGAATAAGGGGCAACATCTAGTGATTAAGAGGAGAACTCGCTTCGTTAAGCATCTAGTGATTAATAGGAGAACTCGCCTCGTTAAGCATCGAAAAACATCTAGTTGCTAAGAGGAGAACTAGCTTCGTTAAACATCTAGTGATTAAGAAGAGAACTGGCTTCGTTAAGCATCGAGAAACATCTAGTGGCTAAGAGGAGAACTTAATTCGAGACATTCAAGAACCTAGTAGTTTCTCAAACCAATTTGAGGTATATAAATAGGCGCTCGGAAGCGAAGCGATTCATTATTGGTTGTGAACTGCGATAAAGTAAAGACTGTGTTTAAAAAGTAATAATTGAAAGCAAAGACTGTGTTTGAAAAGTAATAATAGAAAGTGTTCAATAAATAAGTTTGGAACAATTTAAATAAAGTACAATTTTGTTTTATTTACAAGTGTGAATAAGTTTTAATTGTCGGACCAAGCCGAATATAACATTGGTGTCAGAAGTGGGATACATTAAGAATAAGGGGCAACATCTAGTGATTAAGAGGAGAACTCGCTTTGCGTGCTTCTTCAGAGGTATTCGTGTGGACGAAATTGAAGGGTAAGTCTGGCAACCATGGTCGAACCAGCATCTGTAAAGTCCTCCCAAAACGTCACCATTGGGAAGACTCTTGTGAGACCTTTAAAGAACATGGTTCCGGTACGAATACTGAACATCAAGCCGTATGAAGTTAAGCTTAGAAAAGGTGAGATTGTCGGACAATGCGAATCTGTATCAGCGATAACAAGGATCAACGAAGAAGAGTCAAGGCAATCCTTGAAGTCCGAAGAGCTGAACTTCATAAAGACGAACATTCTCAAGTCATCTAATCTTGGTCACCAACAACGAAGAACTGCAGAAGGTCTCCTCGAAGAATTTGCAGACATCTTTTCGTCATCGAAAGGGAAATATGGCAGAACGCAACTGGTGCAACATCGAATGAATACCGGGGATGCAAGGCCGATTCGTCAACCTGCAAGACGCCTTCCACTAGCCAAACAAGGTGAGTTTGAAGAACTGATAACCACCATGAAGGAAGAAGGTCTGATCGAAAACTCTAAAAGCGTCTCCAGTGGTCCTGGTAAAGAAGAAAGACGGATCAACCCGCTTTTGCGTGGACTATCGAAGGTTGAATGATGTGACCAAGAAGGATAGTTACCCTCTGCCTAGGATAAGTGGTACTCTGGACGCAATGGAAGGAGCACAATGGTTCTCAACGTTGGACTTGAAAAGTGGTTACTGGCAAGTCGAAATCCATCCTGAAGACAAAGAAAAGACAGCATCCTTAACAGGAAACGGATTGTGGCAGTTCAAAGTGATGCCTTTTGGACTTTGCAATGCTCCAGCGGCTTTTGAGCGCCTAATGGAATGAGTCCTGCAAGGACTCACATGGAAATCTTGACTGGTCTATTTGGATGACGTCATAGCATACGGGAAAACATTTGACGAACACTGTACAAATCTGAGAGCCGTGTTTCAAAGACTTCGAGAAGCCCACCTCAAGCTTAACCCAGAAAAGTGTTCACTCTTCAAAACCGAAGTTAAATATCTGGGACATATCATCTCATCCCAAGGAGTAAAAACGGATCCTGATAAGGTTGACACCGTGAAGAATTGGCCAACACCACAGGACAAACACCAACCCTGAAGCTTTTCTGGGTCTAGCCACCTACTATAGGCGCTTTGTGAACGACTTTTGCTGGAATCGCCAAGAGTCTACATGAGCTTACGGAAAAAATAAAGCAGTTTAAATGGTCAGGTGAGTGCGAGCGCAGCTTTCAAGAGCTCAAGCAACGCTTGTGTAATACACTAGTGCTGACCTACCCAACTCCAGGAAAACCGTTCATAATTGATGCTGATGCCAGCAATGTCGGGATAGATGCTGTACTATCGCAGGTTCATAATGGCGAAGAAAAGGTGATTGCCTATTACAGCAAGGTACTCTCGAAGAAACTATTGTGTGACCAGAAGAGAACTTCTTGCACTGATTTTGGCAACAAAGCACTTCCATAAGTATCTCTTTGGACAGAAGTTTCTTCTCCGAACTGACCATGGAGCACTTAACTGGCTTTTGAATTTCAAGAATCCAGAGGGTCAAGTGGCAAGGTGGATTGAGAGGCTGCAGACGTACGATTACGAAATTCAGCATCGGAAGGGGAGGCTTCACTCAAATGCAGATGCACTGTCTCGGAGACCATGCAAGCAAGACTGTAAGCATTGCAGACGACAAGAAGAAAAAGAAGTGGTTACTGTCCAACGAACCAGAGCCGATCCCATTTATGGCTTGGAAGGAACACCAGGAAAAAACAGAATGGGCTGATATCTCCGATAGAAGTCCGACTCTGAAGGCCTATTGGGCACAGTGGGACTCGTTTCATGTCCAAGAGGGTGTCCTTCGACGTAAATGGGAATCAGCAGATAGAAAGTCTTATGTAATGCAGCTAGTCTTACCGAGATCGAAGGTTATGGACGATCGGCGAGAGATGAATGGTGGAGTTTCGGGAGGCCATCTAGGAGTGAACAAGACGCTAGAAAAGGTTCGACAACGATTTTACTGGCTACATGCAAGGAAAGATGTCGAGAAGTGGTGCCGAAAATGCGATACCTGTGCTGCCACCAAAGGCCCGAACAAAAAGAACCACAGCCAAATGCAGCAGTATAATGTTGGAGCACCCTTCGAAAGGATTGCAGTAGACGTGGCGGGTCCATTTCCGGAAACAAATACTGGAAATCGTTATATTCTGGACGTCATGGATTACTTCAGCAAGTGGCCTGAACCATACGCCTTTCCAAACCAAGAAGCCAAAACAGTCGCAGACCAAACTGAAGGCATGGTCGAACGATTCAACCGAACCCTGAAGGAACATCTTTGCAAAGTTGTGGACAACAACCAGCGAGATTGGGATCGACACATTCCACTGTTTTTGATGGCGTATCGAAGTGCAAGACAAAGCTCAACTGGCCATACACCGTCTGAGATTTTGATGGGAAGGAACATCAGACTGCCGAGCGAAATAAAATTTGGATGTCCCACGTCCGAGCCACCAGCCGAGGATGACTACATTGATGACCTCAGAGAAAGACTCCTTCAGATCCACGACAATACCAGGTTGAAAATTAAGATGTTCAGTGACCGAATGAAGTCACGATACGATATACGAGCGACAACAATAGAGTTCCAAGCAGGAGATCGGTTGTTGCTTTACAATCCCCATCAATAAAAAGGGTTGTCACCGAAACTTCAACGGGACTGGGAAGGTCCATATACAGTCATTACAAGAACCAACGATGTCATGTACCGGATACAAAAGGGAGTCAGAGGAAAACCTAAAGTTATATATCGCGACCGACTACATCGGTACAGTGGTGATGAGAACGATGGATTTGTTCGGGACGATCAATCCTAAGGAGGGGGCAATGTAGTGTGTATACACTCTTTATCTCTTTTAATATCGTGTTATAGTAGAATTAGTACGTAGCAACAGTTTATTTGTAGTAATAAACACTTGTGTAGAACATTTAGAATAAGGGGCAACATCTAGTGATTAAGAGGAGAACTCGCTTCGTTAAGCATCTAGTGATTAATAGGAGAACTCGCCTCATTAAGCATCGAGAAACATCTAGTGGCTAAGAGGAGAACTCGCTTCGTTAAGCATCTAGTGATTAAGAGGAGAACTCGCTTCGTTAAGCATCGAGAAACATCTAGTGGCTAAGAGGAGAACTTAATTCGAGAACATTCAAGCGCCTACAAGAACCTAGTAGTTTCTCGAACCAATTTGATGTATATAAATAGGCGCGCGGAAGCGAAGCGATTCATTATTTTTTGTGAACTGCGATAAAGTAAAGACTGTGTTTAAAAAGTATTAATTGAAAGTAAAGACTGTGTTTGAAAAGGAATAATAGAAAGTGTTCAATAAATAAGTTTGGAACAATTTAAATAAAGTACAATTTTGTTTTATTTACAAGTGTGAATAAGTTTTAATTGTCGGACCAAGCCGAATATAACACTATTATTGGAACCAGTTTTCCTACTTTAAATTTTTCGGGAAATAATATATAAGTTGTAGCTTTTTTAGGTTATGCTTTTAACAATTTGTTACTGATACCATCAAGGCCGGGAGATTTTATTATTTTCAATTCTTTGATTCAATTTTTTACTTAACGGTTGTTGTTTATCAAAATAAAATAACAAGCTTTTCCTTTACTAGGTTTGCAGTTTGAATGTCGCTTAAGTGTGCAGAAACCCTATGATTTTGGCTAAAAGTTTCAGCTACAAGATTTGTTTCTTCTTCCTGAGTAACACAATGATAATTTTGCACTCTAAGGGGAGGAATATTTGATATTTTAAAGATAAAATCATTTTTTGTTCATAAAATATTAAACAGAAGCACCGTATACTTTCGCATTCATTGTTGAATTTTGTATTTATAAGAAACACGTTCATTATATAGTCCGATTGCTTCCCATCGTGAGCGCACGCGTGGGAACGTGTTCCATTTATCTCTCCGTCTTGTTTAACCCTTTTAATTTAAACAATATTCTTAATCCATACCAGATACTCAACAAAAAAAAATAAAGTTATGCATACATATATCAATAACCACAACGCCCCCGCGAGTGCAACCAAGGAAAATAGCAAGAAATTAGTGCAAACAAAAATAATCATTAAATTATCTACCTACCTAACAAAAAAAAAGCATTCATTGTCAACCCAAAATAATTTTTAAAAAACAACACAGCTAGTTTCCAATTTTTTTCCGCTCTCCCAATACAAACTTCTCTCACCGTTGCTTGTATAGCTACTGCACGCACTATTTGTTAAATCATACAGTGTGGCAGCAGACTATGTAAAGTAATGCAAGATGAATTGCGGTCAAATTTTGTGTGATGTACAGGAGCGGATCAGTGTGATTACCACTAATCCTGATGGCTGGTAGGTTTTGTGTCGAATAAAGCAACATTCGGGGGCAAAGAAAGAAAGTTTGGCACCAGGTTGGTGAAAACACCTATCATAAAGAGTTTAACCTTAATGGTTATAGCTTAGTGCCATTATTTTTGTCTCACTATGCTCTAGCCGTTAACATACGTAAAGATGTTGCCTAACAGCTTCTACCATAGTATGGTCAATGTATTATTACAAATTTTAATAACGTATTGTTCAAATTCACTGTCCAAAGGTGAATTCGATGCCCTGTCTGACTCTATCCAGATAGTTTTATCTCATTTTCCGCACAGGCAATTTCAATGTACACAATTCTTCGTGGCTGCGCTATTCTGGTCAGACAACACCCGAACTCGGGTTCCTGATGTTGACCGTCAATCCACCAACACTCTTGACTTGTTTCTTACCTCTAACCCTAATAAATATGCGATTAGTGTATTATCGCCTCTAGGATCATCAGACCATTGTGTCATATCTTCTAATTTCTCATGCCAAAAAACCCCAGTTAAAGTGAACCGTATGGCAATATGAGAAAACCAACTGGGACGGTCTCAACGACTTTTTCAGGAACTTTAACTGGTCACTATGTTTCCTCGATAGTGACGTGAATTCAAGCGCAGATATGATAACAAACATAATTCTTTGTGGAAAGAGAAATTTTATCCCGAATAGGGTAAAATATATCAAACCCAAAGAAAACTCATGGTTTGATTCGAGCTGTAAGAGGTTATTGGGATCAAAAATTTAAGTTTCGGTATATACAAAGCCAATCCCACTGCGTAAGCTTTTCCATCTTTCCTATTCTAATGGTTTCTTTGCGTGTGGGTGGAAAACAGTATTTGTCCAGCCTGTCCTAAAAAAGAGGAATCCTCCTCCCCCTCTAACTATCGTCCAAGTGCACTTACATCCTTTCTTTCCAAGGTCATGGAAACGCTAATTAATATTGATCTTCAGAAATATCTTGAAGAAAGAAAGCTTCTTAATTACCGGCAGTATGGCTTGTTACAATAGATCCGCTGGTGATCTCATGGTTCATCTCACCGAATAGTGGAACAAATCTTTACATAGTTTTGGAGAAAGTATTTAATTTGGCATCAAGCTCTCTTATCGAAAATACCTATATTTGGTATTGATGAATCTCTTATTTGTTGGGTTTAAAATTACCTTTCGATCCGTTCAATTCAAGTAACCTAACCCACTAAATTGTTTCGCTGATGGTAGTATCCTCAGCTTTTAATATTCGTTTTTAGATTTTCATCCTTGTTTTTCGGATTTGGACTACAAACGGTAGCATATGATAAGCTCATTAATCTTGACAGCATTGTCCAATGAGGAATCAAAAACCGTGCAGAATTTAATTCTTTCGAAAACTCAATGCTGTCTACTGTCACTAAAGCGTTACCCTCCTCCAATATCACTATTCATGAGTGGTGCTTACATTAAGGAGATTGAACAGCTTTCAGTCCTAGGTATGTGCATTGCAAACACTTGTTGTGGGGTGATCGTATATTTGACATCGCCAAAAATGCTGGTAAGTGTTTAGGTTATCTCCGACGATGCAAGAGATTTTTTAACCCTTCAGATCTGGCCATAATTTATAAAGCCTATATTCGTCCGAAACTTAATTACAATTCCCATATCTGGGCAGGTGCTCTTATATCCTACTTGAGTCTCTTGGACAGAATTCAAAAGAGAGCTCTAAAAATGATAGGTGACCGTTGTCTAAATGAAACTTTTGTATCTCTCGAGCACCGTCGTAAGGTTTCATGTCTGTGATTATATTATCGCTACTTCCATAAACAATGCTCTAATGACCCGGTTGCGTTCCTCCCCTCAAAGAATTCAACCGTAATTGAATTGTTCCTCGTAACATTATCGCCCCAAAGTTAGATTGAGAGTCTGAGGGAAATTACACGCCTTGACTGTTAATCTTTAC
The DNA here is from genome assembly GCA_951509635.1 of Eupeodes luniger. Taxonomy (NCBI): domain Eukaryota; kingdom Metazoa; phylum Arthropoda; class Insecta; order Diptera; family Syrphidae; genus Eupeodes; species Eupeodes luniger. The sequence goes on from OX608073.1 coordinate 215,209,165, forward strand.
GCTGGAAAACATTAAAAAGGCTCGATAACATTCAATGTACAAAGTACCAGAGCTTCGTCCATGCCGAAATCAACTGCAATATGCAGATGCGCTGCGTCAAGTCCTCTGAAACCCACATCAGGGGTGAAAACAAGCTGGGGAATGAGTGTGTTGAGAATTTAAGGAAAATAAGGTCCAAATAATGACAAAAAACAGGCCAGTCAAAAAGCTGAAGTAAGTCGAACAGTTCGGAAGGCTCCCATACAAAAATTCATAGATCCCAAATTTTCCTACCAAATGGTGTCAGGGAATGGGAAAACGAAACAGGCTCCACCAACGGTTGCACCAAAACCCTCCGTGCCTAAGGCACTAAAAGTGCAGTCTGACATTGTAGCCTTTTTGTTGAGCATTCAAGGACAACTAACTTGACTGCAAAGCCAGATAATGGAGCAAGGCAAAAGGGCTGATGTTGGCTACTGAAAAGCCGTGCGTCGTATCGAAGAAGTGTCTTTTTTTATCTTTTGCTTTACTACAGCAGACTGACAATTTGTGACAAAGTGGGTAATTACACTTGAAACTGCTTACAGACAGTCGAGTACGATAGTGATCACTGTAGACTGGCTGCTGTTATGTAACGTAACTCTTACAATGACAGTAAGATACTCTGGCCTTATTTCAATAACACTTTGGCGAAAGAACTTCGTTCGAATGACATTACCCCAACATATAACAGAAACCTGACAAATACGGAAATTGACCAACATATTCAATAGATAGACGCAACGGGACCAAATGGACGCATACAGAAACGCGGCTCTAGACACAAGTAGCCTACTGACAAGACTCAAAAAAAAAAATCAGCAGGTGCCGATGGTATATCCAATGTTTTACTACGACCTCATGGAGGCAATTGGCATTTATACCATTATTATTATTATTATTATTATTATTATTATTATTATTATTATTATTATTATTATTATTATTATTATTATTATTATTATTATTATTATTATTATTATTATCATTATTATTATTATTATTATTATTATTATTATTATTATTATTATTATTATTATTATTATTATTATTATTATTATTATTATTATTATTATTATTATTATTATTATTATTATTATTATTATTATTATTATTATTATTATTATTATTATTATTATTATTATTATTATTATTATTATTATTATTATTATTATTATTATTATTATTATTATTATTATTATTATTATTATTATTATTATTATTATTATTATTATTATTATTATTATTATTATTATTATTATTATTATTATTATTATTATTATTATTATTATTATTATTATTATTATTATTATTATTATTATTATTATTATTATTATTATTATTATTATTATTATTATTATTATTATTATTATTATTATTATTATTATTATTATTATTATTATTTTTATTATTATTATTATTATTATTATTATTATATTATTATTATTATTATTATTATTATTATTATTATTATTATTATTATTATTATTATTATTATTATTATTATTATTATTATTATTATTATTATTATTATTATTATTATTATTATTATTATTATTATTATTAGTATTATTATTATTATTATTATTATTATTATTATTATTATTATTATTATTATTATTATTATTATATTATTATTATTATTATTATTATTATTATTATTATTATTATTATTATTATTATTATTATTATTATTATTATTATTATTATTATTATTATTATTATTATTATTATTATTATTATTTTTATTATTATTATTATTATTATTATTATTATTATTATTATTATTATTATTATTATTATTATTATTATTATTATTATTATTATTATTTTTATTATTATTATTATTATTATTATTATTATTATTATTATTATTATTATTATTATTATTATTATTATTACTATTTTTATTATTATTATTATTATTATTATTATTATTATTATTATTATTATTATTATTATTATTATTATTATTATTATTATTATTATTATTATTATTATTATTATTATTATTATTATTATTATTATTATTATTATTATTATTATTATTATTATTGTGGTGTACTGTAACTACAGAAAAAGACCTTTATGGTTCAATGGATAATACAAGAGTGTTTTATTTAATATTCTTACAAACTAGAGATTAGGTATACATAATTCTTAATGATCATTAATAAGAGTTTTATAGATTTATGGTGTTGCCAGACTGACAATATTAATTTATAATACTCAACATGCTCTCCATGAGCTTTTTATTAACAAATCATTTATTTCAAAATTCAAATTATTATATTTTTTAAAAAAAGTAAAAGAAAATGACTTCAAATTTAAATTACTTACATTCTATAAAAAGATATTACATTAGAGTACATTTATTTATGAGTTTTCTTTTCACAAATCGCTCTACCTTTATCGCATCTTGTTCTTAATTGTCTGTTTTGAATAGAATCTACATTTTCAATTTGATTTGAGGAACTGCCATGAGGTGTACCCTCCTTAGGTGGAATGGTATTTGTACTTGTATGTGTTTCAGGTGCTACGTTATCAATAACCTCAGCATCAGTTATCTGAGAATCGCTTCTGTTTTCACCCCGTATTTGATCTAAATGTCTTTTGATTAGTCTATTAATATTTGAGATGATACAACAATAAGTACGAGGGCCAATTTTATTTTCAATGGTTGCTGCTGACCAACTTGGTTTATTGGGATTTCTGTAATCACGAATGTAAACTTTTTGACCTTTGTTAAAACTTATTTGACGATTACCTTTAAAATTCTGTTGGCTTTTGATTTGACTCTTGATAATATTATCATTAATTAATGGTGGTTTCAATATACTAAATCGAGTTTTCAAAGTTCGTCCAAAAAATAATTTTGCTGGTGATTCTTCAGTTGTGCAATGCTTTGTATTACGGTAATCACATAAAAATCGATTTAATATAGTGTCTATATCAGGTTGTTTTTCAGATTTAATGTTAGCATAAAGTGATTTTTTTAGTATTTTAACGAAACTTTCAGCTTGGCCATTAGTAGCTGGATGGCCCGGAGCTGTTAATATATGTTTTACATTGTTCATTTTTAAAAAGTATTTAAATTCTTCGGAGGTGAACTGTCGACCATTATCACTAACTAAAGTGTCAATAATACCATAGCGTTAAAATAGCACCCTCAATTTTTTTATAACAAATCTTGTGGTTAATTCGGTGGTCTTAAAAACTTCGACCCATTTAGTGAAGTAATCAATCACTATGAGAAAATGGAAACCATTTATTGGACCAGCAAAGTCAATATGGATTCTACTCCAAACTGAAGACGTCGGTTGCCAGGAAATCAATGGACTTTTTTCTGAGTTTGCTTGTAACTCTTGACATGGGTTGCAGTTTTTAATTAAGTTTTCGATGTCACCATCTATATTTGGCCACCAAACATATGATCGAGCAAGTGCCTTAGTTTTAACGATGCCAAGATGTGACATGTGTAATTCGCTCAAAACTAAATTACGCAATTTCTGAGGAATTATAGTGCGAAATCCATACAAAATACAATTTTGCTCAACCGTCAATTCCAACGATTTATTTTTAAATGATTTGAATTCTGATTCATCTAAATTTTTGACTAAACCGTTTTGAATTGCATGATTTAATTTTGACAAAACAGGGTCTCGCCTTGTTTCAATAGCAATGTCTTTAAAATTAAGACTTAAATGGTTTTCTTTTTCAACAAAGTTGATATAATTTTCTTCAATGGCAGAATCTTCCAAAGAAACAACATGAGGAATACGTGATAAATTATCAGCTTCATTCAAACTTCCCTTAACGTACTGAATCGTGTAATTGAAGCCTGACAAAATGAATGCCCACCTTTGAATTCTTGCGGCTGCCATGATTGGAAGGCTTTTGTTTTCACCAAAAATTGATATGAGAGGCTTATGGTCAGTTTGTAAAATAAAATGATTGCCTAGTAGATACTGTCTTAGTTTGGTTACACTGAAAATAATGGCTAGAGCTCCTTTTCAAGCGTACTATAATTTCTTTCGCTTTTCGAAAGGGACCGTGATATAAAAGCAATAGGTTTAAGGGTGTTATCTGAATATTTATGCGAAAGTACACCAGCAACTGCACTGTTGGAAGCATCTGTGGTTAAAACTATTGGTAATTTCGCATTAAAATGTACCAAAACTTTATCTGAAGTGACTTCCTTTTTAATTGAGTCATAAGTGTTTTGGCAATCTTTTGACCAATGAAATGAAACTCCTTTCTGTAACAAATGGTATAAGGGAATCATTTTATCAGCAAATTTATCAATAAATTTCGAATAATGGTTTATTATGCCGATGAATGCTCTTAATTCAGAAACGTTAGTTGGAATAGGGGCTTTTAAAATATTCGAAATTCGTTCATCTGTTTTAGATAACCCAAATTCGTCAATGGAAAATCCAAGGTAATTTATTTTTGTTTGAAAGAAACAACATTTATTTTTGTTCAACTTTAGACCGGCTATTTGAAGCTTATTTAAAACAAGTTTCAATGTTTGAACATGTTCTTGAAAGGTTTTACCAGTGACAGTAATGTCATCTTGATAAACAACAACATAAGGAATATTGCGTAAAAGATTTTCAATCGTTTTTTGAAATATTGCCGCGGCTGGCTTAACGCCAAAAGGTAAACGTTTCATTTTTAAAGTTCCAATATGTGTACTCCACGTACAAAAAAGTTGTGATTCATCATCTAAAATAAGTTGATTGTAGGCGTTTGATAAATCAAGCTTTGTGAAAAGCTTGCCGCCCTCTAAAGATGCAAATATTTCATCTATTCGAGGCAATGGATACTTTATATCCACCAAATATTTATTCAAGGTCACCTTGTAGTCACCGCATATACGTAAATCACCGTTTGGTTTGAGTATAGGGACTAATGGTGTACCCCAATCAGAACTATCTACAGGTTCTAGAACATCTTTCTTAATTAAGTCCCTTTATTGGTTCTCAATTCTATTTTTCCAGGCAAATGGAATGGAACGCGGTTTAAAAAAAATTGGTTTTGCGTCATTACTTATTGGTAATGAAATTTTCGGACCGTTGTACGAGCCCAACTGTTCATCGAAAACACCACTAAATTCACTTTTTAACTGTTCAATAACAACCGAATACTTTTGATCATCATTAATTAAATTAATTTGTGTTAGTTCAAAATTAAATTTTCTTAAAAATGAACGCCCTAACAAAGGTGGATTAGATGTATCAGACACCACAACTGTTATATTTTTGTTAATACCTCTGTACTTAATTGTAGCATCAAACTCACCAAGTATTTTAATTCGATCACCATTATAATTAACATATGGTATGCTACATTGTCTTAGCTCATTTTTATTATACAAATTTCGGTATATTGAAGCTGAAATCAATGTACACGGAGCACCCGTATCGCAAACCATGTTCATGGATGTTCCATTCAATTCCACCAAAAGCGAGTACACATCAGACGAATTACCTGTGGAGAGACTAAAAACAGAATATTCAAGTTCATTTTTTACATTAATGTCATCACTAACTACAATATCATCTGAATCAGAAAAATAATTTACACTTTTATTTAATTTAGAACGACAAATAGATGCCAAATGTCTAATTTTTGAACAATAGTTACACGTGCTGCTCTTGAATTTACATGCGCTGGAAATATGATTTCGCCATCCACAATGCTTGCATGATTTTTGTCCGCTATGATTACCGCTGTTAATGTTGTTGCTTTTGTTACTGTTGTTACCGCTACTGCTGCCTTTGTTAAATTTATTGTTGTATTTGTTGAGCTTTTTAATAATGTTCACGCTGCAATCTGTTGTTGCTTCTTCTTTTGTTGAAAATTTCGTTTCTGCAATTAATGCTTTTTTTAGGGCCTTATCAACTGTGAGTGTTTCATCCTCCTCACAAATTTTATCAAAAATTTGATTTGGTAGACCCATAATAAATTTATCAAGAATAAATGCGTCTAGGTGATTTCCAAATTTGCAATTGATGGCTAATTTTTTAACTTTAGCAAACCATTGAGACACAGATTCACCTCCATTTTTGGCATTATGGAAATTACGACGTTCTCGATATATTATAGTAGGAGGTGTGTAGTGAGTCTCCAAAATATCGCACAATTCTTTAAATGATTTTGAAACTGGTGAATTTGGTGAACACAAGCTGTGAAGTAACTTGTATGGAACAGAACCAATAGATTTTAACAAAATAGCCTTTTTTGTATTTTCGGCGTCACAATTTATTTCACAAAAGTGCAGATCCAGTTTTTCTTTCCACACAAACCACGTTTCAATTGATGGAGAAAATTCTGGCAAATTTGCTGTTTGATATACGGTTGTCGTCGTCATTATATTTGTTTTACTATCAATTTTAGTATCCTTATCAGGACCGATCATTAAAATTTTTCAATCGAAAAAAAAAACTAATATAAATTTAAATTTTTATTAATAAATCAAAACTTGATTTTTATATTTTTTTTTATCTCGTCGCCATTTATGTGGTGTACTGTACTGTGAAAAAGACCTTTATGGTTCAATGGATAATACAAGAGTGTTTTATTTAATATTCTTACAAACTAGAGATTAGGTATACATAATTCTTAATGATCATTAATAAGAGTTTTATAGATTTATGGTGTTGCCAGACTGACAATATTAATTTATAATACTCAACAATTATTATTATTATTATTATTTTTATTATTATTATTATTATTATTATTATTATTATTATTATTATTATTATTATTATTGTTATTATTATTATTATTATTATTATTATTATTATTATTATTATTATTATTATTATTATTATTATTATTATTATTATTATTATTATTATTATTATTATTATTATTGTTATTATTATTATTATTATTATTATTATTATTATTATTATTATTATTATTATTATTATTATTATTATTATTATTATTATTATTATTGTTATTATTATTATTATTATTATTATTATGATTATTATTATTATTATTATTATTATTATTATTATTATTATTATTATTATTATTATTATTATTATTATTATTATTATTATTATTATTATTATTATTATTATTATTATTATTATTATTATTATTATTATTATTATTATTATTATTATTATTATTATTATTATTATTATTATTATTATTATTATTATTATTATTATTATTATTATTATTATTATTATTATTATTATTATTATTATTATTATTATTATTATTATTATTATTATTATTATTATTATTATTATTATTATTATTATTATTATTATTATTATTATTATTATTATTATTATTATTATTATTATTATTATTATTATTATTATTATTATTATTATTATTATTATTATTATTATTATTATTATTATTATTATTATTATTATTATTATTATTATTATTATTATTATTATTATTATTATTATTATTATTACTATTATTATTATTATTATTATTATTATTATTATTATTATTATTATTATTATTATTATTATTATTATTATTATTATTATTATTATTATTATTATTATTATTATTATTATTATTATTTTTATTATTATTATTATTATTATTATTATTATTATTATTATTATTATTATTATTATTATTATTATTATTATTATTATTATTATTATTATTATTATTATTATTATTATTATTATTATTATTATTATTATTATTATTATTATTATTATTATTATTATTATTATTTTTATTATTATTATTATTATTATTATTATTATTATTATTATTATTATTATTATTATTATTATTATTTTTATTATTATTATTATTATTATTATTATTATTATTATTTTTTATTATTATTATTATTATTATTATTATTATTATTATTATTATTATTATTATTATTATTATTATTATTATTATTATTATTATTATTATTATTATTATTATTATTATTATTATTATTATTATTATTATTATTATTATTATTATTATTATTATTTTTATTATTATTATTATTATTATTATTATTATTATTATTATTATTATTATTATTATTATCGACTTTAGGGAAAACTTCTCAACTCCTATGGAGTTGGAAATCACCTATTCCGGGCTATGCCAAGGAATTAGGCTCTGTTGGAGCTTAGACCATGTTCTAGCCCTTTGATTTTGGTTGGCTGGATCACGGTTGATGCAAGAATTTGCGAAAAGTTCTGCAAGTGTTTAGGATGATGGACTTTGATATTTCATGCAAGAGATGGTCGCATTGCATTTTCCTTAGTTCTTCCATTACATTTTTCCCAATTATTCCGGTACTAGATATGACAATAGGTATAATCCGTATGCTTCTTAGTCTTTCTCGTTGCTTAATTTCATGGGCCAGGTCCGTATACTTAGCTATCTTTTCACCAAAAGTTCGGTTCATATTAACTGTTAATGGCACCGCAATATCTATTATGAAACCACACTCATTCGATTTGTCTATCCACACAATATCTGGGCGGTTCGCCATAATTGTGTGGTCAGTACTCATTTGGTGATCCCAATAAAGCTTTGAGACACTGTTTAATAGTACTTTATCAGCTTCATACTGGTAATATGGTTTCTTGCAATTAACAAATTTTGTTCTTAGGGCGAGTTCTTGATGAATTATCTTTGCAACATCATTGTGCCGTTTAAGATATTCATGATTTGCCATCATTGAGCACCCATTTAAAATATGTTCAACCGATTCTACAGTTTGGTGGCACATTCTACACATGCTATCGATGTCCTCGTGAAGAATCGCCCGGCGGTACTGTCTTGTTGCAATGACTCCATCTTGAATGGCTATTATAAAACCTTCAGTTTCAGGGAACAGTTCACCTCTTTGAAGCCATATAGTTGAACTACATTTATCGACTTCTGATGAATTAAGCTGGTACGGGTACTTTCCATGAATTGCTTTTGTTTTCCATTGCTCTATCCGATGTGTGGTTGGTAAAATCTGCGGCTGATAATCTCTATCACTGAGCTTTAAGGGAGTAAAGTTTTTGTCCATTCCCATGATAGCTTGATACCTGGTGTTGCTTTGGGTCTCCATGAAGTATCGCCTTAATTTTTCTAACTGAGCGTTGTGTTGGCTTACTAAATCTGTGATGCCTTGACCACCCTCATTTCTTGGCATCGTCGTTCTCTCGATCGCCGACTTTGGATGGTGAATTCGATGAGATGTCATGACCACCCTTATTTGCCTTTCAAGGTCTTCCAGATCAGTTTCACTCCATTTAATCAGTCCAAATGAATACAAAAGTAGAGGAATCGCGTACGTATTAATTGCCTTTGTTAAGTTTCCACTATTTAATTTTGTTTTACACAACTTCTTTATTCTTTCAATGAAGCATGTTTTAAGCTGGTGCTTCATTGCGATGTGCTGTATACTTCGCATTTCATGGACTCCGAGATATTTATAGCACTCATTATCTTGTAGAGGTTCAATGGTACCTTCCTCAAAATAAAAACCATCAGATCTTTGAATTTTTCCACGCACCATTTCTAAGGTCTTGCATTTATCAAACCCAAAGCTCATCTTTATATCTTCACTAAATTTTTTGACGATATTAAGAAGGCTCTGAAGGTGTTTTCTGGACCTTGCAAACAATTTAAGGTCATCAATATAAAGAAGATGGGTGATACTGATTTCTCGCTCAATTCTGTATCCATTCTGTGATTCATTGAGTAATTTACTAAGAGGTGCTAAACTCAAGCAAAACCATAGTGGACTAAACGAATCTCCTTGGAATAAACCTCTCCGCACACATAATTCTCTGGTTTTAGTGCCTCCCACATATATCGTCGTTTTCCATTGACCCATAGCACTCACAAGAAAATCCACTACTTTTTCGTCCACTCCATGAATGTGTAAGGCCTCTATTAAATAAGAATGTGGTACGCTATCATATGCCTTCTGGTAGTCTATATAGGCAACACTTAAGTTGCGATTGTGATGAACAGAATTTTGGGCTATTATAGCGTCAACTGTAATCAAATCCTTACATCCTCTTGACTTTTTGGCACACCCTTTTTGCTCACATGGTATCAGGTTATAGGCCTCACAATGCTGCCAGACTCTATTACTAATAATGGATGTAAAAACCTTATATAGTGTTGTTAGACATGTTATTGGCCTAAAAGCACTTGGGTTTTCTGAGTCTGTGTTCTTCGGGATGAGAAAAGTTCTTCCTTTTGTAAAGTAATCTGGAATTCTTTGTTTGTTATCGAGCATTTTGTTAAAACACCGCACAATATGAGGGTGGGAACTCGTAAATCTCTTAATCCAGAAGTTTTGAAGTTCATCTGGGCCTGGGGCTTTCCAGTTTTTGGAGTTCCGGAGCGCATCTCGAAACTCTTCAACAGTAATTGGACTGCTCGCCATATGTGGTTGCTGCTGCGCAGTGGTTAACCAAGCCGCTTGGTCATTGTGTGTTTGGGGTTTCTCCCACACATTTTCCCAAAACCTCTCAAAAGGAGTTATATCATGTATTAATGGGCACTGATTTGTATTATTTCCGTTTAGATTTGCGTAAAACTTCTTTTGATTAGTTCTAAATGCCTTATTCTCCTCTTTTCTTTGTTGACTAGTAAGATATCTCTTCAATCGAGCGCTTAATACCTGAAGTTTCTGGGTCAACCTATCAATAAACATATCCACGTCAGTATGATTGAGGTCTTCAGGTCTTCTGGGTCGTACAATTTGTTTTATTTTTCGTAGTAGTTTTCGAGATCTTATACCTTGCTTATACATTACAAGGCGACCAATATTTGCTCTGAGATCTGAAATTTTGTCTTCCAATCTTGCCTGCCAGGCGGGTTTCCTGCGCTCTCTTCGTTGAG
>OX608073.1:215227751-215265251 GCA_951509635.1 Eupeodes luniger
GGATAGTGGAATTTTGATAGTGTTTAATCATGAAGATCTGGACAAGAACTGATTTATTGAATTCAATATAAATACAATGTTGTACATAGGTTTGTTACAATAGTTAGAATGTACAAGTGTGTTTGTACTTTGTATGTATTGTACATGTTAAAACAAATACTATAACATCTCTCTTTCTTTAGTTAATTGTTGTAAATTATTTTATCAAAACTTAAGTAACATTTTTCTTAAGCTTAATTCAGATGCTTTTCATAATTCATATATTTTTTTTTATATTTATATATTTATATATATATATATTTATAAAAAATAAAACTTTCTAAATCTTATGTACCAGGAACGAATCGATCAGGCATTTTCTTAACTCGTGTTGAACGTCTAATTTCATCAATGGGTGGGTTGGTTTTATTTTCCGACGACGCACGCACGTTTCACTTGTTGTTGGTAATGCTTCTTTTGGTGGTTTGTTAACCTGCTCAGGTTGATCAGCTGCGAGATTATTTCCTTCATTGTCTGTTGAAGATTTGACTGGAATCGAAGATTCACCACCTGGAAATGCTTTTACATGCTGTCAGTTTCGTAGATAATGATGTCCGTTAACGCTACCAGTACATTTCGGTCAGACGGTACGTCAATTACTTCACCTTGAGACCAACGTGAATGTCGATTGTTTGGTCTGAGCTGCACGTAAACATCTTGCCCGTACTCCAATGCTAGTAAGTTTCTCGCACCACGGCAGGCACGAGCCAGGGGGGGGGGGGGTTGGGGCTAGAGGGGCTCGAGCCCCCCCCCCCCCCCACCGAAATGATTTTTAAAAAAATATCTGAAAAAAAGTTTGTATATTCTCTTATTAGTTCCTCACTACTTTATGTATATTGTTCTGAAATCACGTTGTCTAATGCCATGATAACACCCTCGATTCGCAATTGTCTTGGTGTAGTAAGCGAAATAGCTAATTTCTTCCGAAACCATTCAAATGCAAATAAAACTTTCCAAATCGCCATCCAAAAATACGCACCAGAAAGCAGAAAAAAGCAACTTTTGCGCTTTTGTGAAACAAGGTTTATTGAAAGGCATAACAGCATTCTTTCATTTGTAGAGCTCTTCAAATGTATTGCTATTAGTCTTGAAGAAATATCCACCAAGACGTGGGCAATGTCTTCAAAAACATCAACTCTGTTAGCAGCAATTCAAAGAAGTGATTTTCTGGTAAGCCTCATGGTATGCGAAAAACTTTTTAGTTTAATACCCTTATCAATTTTCCTTCAAAATGAATCTTTACATTTCGTGTCTGCAATAAATCACACGAAACAAGTCTTAAGTTCTCTTAAGAACATAAGAGAAACTGCCAGAGACTTTTTCAGAGACGCTTTTAAATCCGCATCACAACTTGCCAGGGATTTATTTGAAGTCAGCATAACAATTCCAATGCTTTTTTTGAAACAAACAACGCGCTCTAATCCAGAAACATCATGTCCAGAAGACTATTTTAGAGTTTCTATACTTATTCCCTGTCTAGATTCTCTTATACAAAATCTTACTGACAGATTTATGGTCAACGAGGACGTTTTACTATCGTTTCAAGCTCTGCTTCCAGGTTTTGCTGCCGCCAATCGAGTAAATGAAATGGAAAATCTAACACTCTACTTCGATAACGCAATATCCTTGTCAGCTGTTAAAGTGGAGTACATACTCTGGTGCGAAAAAATTTCATCGATCGATCCCTCTTCCGATGTTCTGAAACTGCTAGATATATGTGACAAGACCTACTTCAGGAGCATAAGCTACTTGCTTACAATTTTGGCCACACTACCAGTTACAACAGCTAGCGTTGAAAGAACCTTTTCAACGATGAAAAGGATCAAAACAGTATCCCGAAGCGTTATGGGCCATCCAAGACTAAGCGCACTTGCAATGCTGTCTGTTGACTCAGGTATTGATGTGGATCCAGATGAAGTGATCGACATTATGTCTAAAAAAAAAGACAAGGCGTTTATTGCTGTAAAAATCCAAACTATTTATTTAATTAAATAAAAAAAAATACAAACAAAAATAAAACATTTACATTATGTAGTTTTTTTTTTTAATTTTTGTATATAGAATTACTTCTTCGAAATTGAACAAGACCCCCCCCTCCCCGAACCGAAATTCTGGCTACGGGCCTGCACCACGGTCATAATATTTCTTGCTGATTTGTCGCTGCTTCTCAATCATAGGTTGTACATCGTGTGAAACTTGTGGCTTGAGCTTATCTGTTGCTAATGGAATACACGATCGTAGACGTCTGCTCATAATTCTCTGCGAAGGGCTTGACCCGGTTTTGTTGATAGTTGTCCTCCATTCAAGTAGATATTTCCAGAAACTTTGTTTGGCGATTTTGGCTTTTAACGATTTTCACTGATGCTTCGGCTTTGCCATTTCCTTGCTGATGATAAGGAGTGCTTCGTGTTTAAAAAAATTCCCATTCTTCAGCAAAGAGTTTAAAGTACTCATTCACAAAAGGAGTTCCACCATCAGTGACTACGACTTCATGTATACCAAACCGGCTAAAATTTTTCTGACAGCACTTGATTATTGTTTTCGCATTTGCTTCTTGAATTTCATCTTCCTCGATAAAGTCTGAGTAATAATCGGCAGTCACAAGTAGTATCTTCTTCTTGTTGTTATCATAGACACACCATATCAAGACCGGAATCTTTCGTACGTTTTACCCTCCAACACCCATTTGTTTACATTGTTGTATTTGTAATTTTGACATTACGTCAATTTTGAAATTTGAAATCCAACAACAATTCGATGCGGTGTATTTACTTGTTTTGACAGATGTTTTTTTTTTATTAAATTGCTGTGGTGAACATAAAAGTATCAGCTGTTCGGGAAAATGAATTTCCGTCAAAATAAGAAATTAAATAAAAAAATACATTTTTAGAGAAAAATAAATGTGCAATTACACTTTTTTTTCTCTAAAAAAATTCTTTGTATGATTCCCGATCGATCAGTACATAATTTTCGTTTCTAATCAAAGGGCAACACCTTAAAATATCGATTCAAAAACATCGAACAAAAACTAGCCAAAGCTTAGTTGAAAAAAAAGTCCAACGATGTACACAGTACCAGTAATTCCACCTGATTTACGCCACGAAGAAACAATTATCCAAGCAGCCAATGCCTTCAATTGTTAACAATCGACAATAACAAACATTTTCGATCGCATTGACAAACGTATTTCGAAAAACAATGACAAAATCAACGAATTGAGTTCGCGTGTTAATATTGCATCGCAGAAAATTCAAAACCTCCGGCACAAATAAGGCCATTCAAATATTCTCGCCAGCAAAATTTCCGTCGTCGCATGTTTTCAGAGACATCGAGTTGACCTTCAATGGTGCAGAAGCAGCAGATTTAACATGTAATATCCTAAATGACCATGAAATAACAAGCCGCGTTGATCTTGGCCCTGGCAACATTCAAGAAAAGCTGGTGTTCTTTCATTTTCGCAGTGCGAAAAACAAATCAACTGCCGCTGGATTGTCCAGCCATCGGATCTTGGTGACATCCCCACCAACTGCAAGTCTATCAATTCGGTTTTGCTGTTTAGTACGGCAGAAAACGTTTACGGTGCTCGAAAGGTGGCCGACGATATGAGATTGACTTGCCTGCCGATTTGCGCAAGGTTTGGCTTTCCTAAATAGTGACGAATTGGTTGTTGCTGACACAGAAAACCACGCTATTCGAAAAATATGCTTTAGAGAACGACTCGTGACGACTATTGCTGGTACTGGGGAGCAGGGAAATGACAAAGTTGGTGGCTTGTTAGGAAGCCTGCAGAAACTTTCGTCGCCTTGGGATGTTGTTGCATTTCGGACTCGAGATATGGATATGTCTTTTCATGTAGACGAAAAAGCGTCCACGAAAAAAATGTTATCCTAATAGCGATGGCAGGGACTCATCAAATATGGGGCATATTTTTGGATGGTATCATATGGTGGAAGTTCAAAAAATATGAACCCTTGACGTGTGCAGCTTTAATTGGCAATGGGTCAGAGGAGAATCGCAACAATTCGTATCCTCAAAATGCCGCTTTTGCACAACCATCTGGACTGACATTGATGAAGGATATGCTATTTATTGCGGACAGTGAAAGTTCGAGCATTAGGAAAGCGTCTATGATCGACGGGAAAGTAACTGCAGTTGTCGGAGGTGATAGAAATCCACTTGTAAGTATAATTTTTCTATGCAATTTTGTCTAGAATTAAATGTAAACTTTCTTTTTTTTTAGAACTTATTTGCTTTTGGCGACAACGACGGAAAACAATACTCTGCAAAATTACAACACCCCTTAGCTGTAGCTTATAACAATGTTGATGGATATTTGTATGTAACTGATACATACAATCATAAGATCAAACGCGTTGACATTACAACCAATGCCATCGAAACGTGTCTGATTCGAGAAAAGAACAACTTTAAGGAAATATTTCAATTCAACGAACCAGGTGGTCTTTCCGTGGACTATACTGGAAAATTATTATACATCGCTGATACTAATAACCATACTATTCAAATTTTCGATTTAGAGACCATGTTGACGTGGCCACTCAACATCAAGTTCAATTTAAGTTGTAACGATGATGCTAAATCAGAGCAGATAGCGACTTTAGAAAAATCTATTCGAGTCAGTAAAAAATCAGAATTGGTTCTAAGTGTCATTCTATCGCTTAAAAACGGCGCTAAGTTAACTGAAAGTGCACCTCAAAAATGGAAACTTAAGGGCCTATTATGGATCACAACTCAACTTAGTTGAGTTGTAATCAAGACAACTCAATTTGAAGACAACTGCAAAAAAAATTCGTATTATGGGAGACAACTTTTTTCAGTTGAGTAGACCAAATACATTGCCTACTTTTATGTGCTTTTTTTGTGTCAAAATCAGCTGTGTAAAATAAAATACGTAGGTATTTCAAAGTTTTGAATTCAAAGCAAAATTTTATTAAAAAGACAAAATAATACGAAATTTAGAGTTGTATTGATTTGTTTCTTGTAAATTCGGAAGAAGAAAATCCTCTCAATGTTGCGCTGATGAGAAAAAATATTAGAGATCGCTGCAATCTATCGGAACTTCCAAACAAAAAGTAGTTTTTGTAAACAAATTCTTTGGTGAGAAGTTTTGTTGCAGATTTACAAGTTATTTTAGACTCGACAAAGACACATTTGGTTATGTGCTAAACGAAATCAAATATTATTTGAAACAACCAAAGCGTTCCCACCAATTCTCAAACCCTGCAATGCCTTACATTTCATGGCAGAAGGAATGTGCCAAAAGCGCAGTGGTAATGATTTTAATTTAGGCCTTGCTCAACCAACAGTAGTAGAAGAACATATCTGACCAATTTGAATTTATCGAAGATTCATTTTTACCAGAAAACCAGATTTCCTGGAGTAATAGGATGCATCAATGGAACTCATGTTCGAATCATAGCACAAAAAAAAATCTTCAACATCTCTATATAAATAGAAAAAGTTACTACATTCTGAATGTCATGATTGTAAGTGTATGTTTCTGCTGATGAACCTCAATCAACCTCTCAAATTGGGGAGGTTTTGTGATTTTTGTCTAAAAATATTATTTTCTTACAAACGTTTATATTATTATCTGTAAAACTTACGTTTTTTTCTCCATTTTCTTAATAAAATTGCTTTTCAATTCGCTGTTGGTGCGCACCCATATTTTTTTGTTCACACAAATGCACTACACAACCGGTAAATAGCAGTTGTTGAATTTTGATAACAATCTCAACTGAGAGACAACTCAACTGGCTTACATAATACCCCCAAACACACTTAAAAAGTCAACCATTTCTCAGTTGACTACTGGTTGACTTGTGACAGTCAACTAGTTGTGATCGGTAATACCGATTGCCGGATTACAACTCAACTTTGTTCTTAGTTGTCTTACATAATAGGCCCCTTAGTTTGCCTGACAAAGGATATTCAGCTGAAACAACATCAGGCCAAATAACTGATGGAAAATTCAGTATTTCTATCAATGTCAATGAAAGTGCAAGTGATGTTTTAGAAAAACGTGCACGGTTACATTGCCAACTAAGTATTTGTAGTGGTAGTATTTGTATGCGTAGAGAATTTGCTACTAATTTGAATTTTATCGAAGACTCTGACTCAAATCGAAAAGTCTCCGAAAGTTTGATGTTTTGTATTAGTCCTGACGATGTTCGTTTGTTATGATTATAAGATGAGTAATAAATGCTAAATATAAAATTATTTCTTTTTCTATCATATTGAATACCCCTTTAGATTTGTTTGAAAGGAAGAAAACAAGTTAAACATATACTACGAGTACACCACTGTGTAAATGTTATCTCTTTAAAGCCAAAGAAATCAAAATTTAAATACATACAGGGGGAGAGGCAGTTACTTTAATCATTTTCTTTATTGACAGCTAGGTTGTATGAGCGATATTGATCATTGTTGAAGCTTGGAAACTTAAATAGCACAGCGAAAGTTTTGATCTGAGTAACCTTGTTTTTCAATGATTTGATATCAATATTTACTTTTTTGATTTCATTCAACAACCGGTAAGTGTTTATGAGTGGATTTGAAATTAATGTCTATAAAATAAAAATTGGATAGGCATAGGGTGAGGATCACATTGCTCAGCGGATAAAAAAGCTTTGAAAATTGAGTTGAAAGATAATGGAAAGACGGTTTTAGAGATCCGTGTAAGAAAAACCACAATTAGAGAAAACCATTTAATTCAAATAGCTTCGATTGCAGGCCCATTTAAGTCTTCAAACCAAATAAAATTAGATGTGGAATCACATTACGGTATTTCTCAACTCAAGTGAACTCTAAAAACAAATAAACAAGGAGAACGAAACGTTATGGAGTAGAGAGTATTCACTTGACACGGTATTTCGAAGTTACCTTACATAAAAATTAAAAAATTCTACCTCGAATAGCGATATTTGGTAAGATCGCTTTTAAACCTCTTGTCTTCAATAGAACCTGCAAAGTAAACCTGCGCTTGTGTTACAAAGCAAATCGTAAGTCTTGTATCGTTATGTGTTGCAATTACATTGACGGTACAATTGTTTTACTACCTACCTTTACTTGTATGTTTTTATTTGACCACAAAATCATAATGTAAAGTTCAATTTGTATTTTTTAAGTCGCTCAAAATTAAAGCAAAATATTGTGCCTTTGTTTTTCAACAACTACAACAACAAAAAAGAAAAAGAAATATAATATTAAAATCGAATAATGAATTTTTGAGTATGGATGAGTTTGTTTAAATCTTACTTCAACATTTCTTTTTCTCTTAGTACAATGTGTTGTAGTTTTCATTCATTCATTGTATTGCTATAAAAATATTTGCATTTTCCGCACCACCTTAGAATAAAAAATATTTGTTTATATACATAAATACATATAATTTCGTTCAGGTATTAGAACGAGTATGTATGTATAAAAAATATTATTTGTTCAGGAGGTATGCATTCGGCGCGTTAACCGATTTTTTGATTTTGGGTGTTCGGTTTCCCCTGTAGGCCTATTGCACCCATCCTGGAATAAAAAAATAATTAAAATTTGTTTCAATGGAATTAAAAACAATCCCTTCCTATGGAATTAAAAACAATCTCTTCCTATACAATTATTTCTATACCTATTCTGATCTTTGACACAAACAAAAAATGCTAACTCTAACACCTGATAAAAGTAAACTACCTATGCGGAAAATTGTACTATTGTGTGTCTATAGGTGTGTAACACACAATACCTTATTCCTAAAATTTGGCTTGCTTAAATCCCTATTCCAAAATTTGAGCTCAAAAAGAATTCTAACCCTAACATAAAATTTGAAATAAAAGTTTTGCGGTAAATTGCTACAGCAAACGAAACTATATTTTGGATTTAAACCATCAAGAAGTTTTTGTAGAACTTCGTTCTCGTGTGCAATTGTGCCAAATATATTGCAAAACTGATCTTCTAGATCGCGAACGTATTGAACGAAGTTTGATGGTGAAGCCAAAAGGTTGCAGTTATCGAACTGCTTGAAGCTGGTAAAAACTAAGTTCACTGCGGAATCCGAATTATTAAAAATTGGCAATGGGATTTCGCAAGTGTGCTTTTCATAACATTTGCGATACAGCCAACCACAAACATACTCAAAACTATTTTCTTTTAAAAAATCTTCCGCACCTATACCCTCAGTCGAATTGACTGCAAAAGATGTATCAGCATCTTTTAAGTAAGAGATGCAAGCCTGCTTATTAGAATTTTGGTTGAATAAACCGTCCAACTGAACAAAATCTAATTCCTCGCAATTTCCATATCTAACTACTTTTAAATATTTTAATCCCCATAACTGTTGAAATATAGTAATAAAACTAAAAGCTGTTATTCTCCTATTGTTTCCCCCTGAGCTCCTAACATTGCCAAAAAAGTGCTCTAAGCAGTCCTGATTTAAATGTCTAGTAAGTACATATTTAAAATTGCGAGTTTTTAGCTGCTCCCACATAGAAATGAGGGATGCGATGTTGAGCAGCCATCCCTTAACAAACGAAAATTTGCTTGTAAGGTTTTTGCCATCAGAACCTATAACTTTTATTGATTTCAATAATTTCTTGGCGTCCTGCAGAAATCTAAATTGGTCTTCATCACAACAAAATTTTGATTGATGCTTGTTTCCGTAAGAACGAGTGGAAGAATTGAAAATATCAAATAAGTCATTGAAGAAAAAAACCAATTCTGCAGTCCCTTTCATACTATCAGAGCCTGTTCCTGAACTATATAAAGCACTAAGTGCTGAACCTAAAGTATGGCTAAAAATCTGGGTAGCAAATCGAACTTTCATTCGCTGAAAGGTGTTCGGATTTACATGTTCACTAGTTAGCTTGGGTGCACATCGCGGAATGATCTTGGAATCGATGTTATAGAATTTAACAATATCATTCCAAGAGGCTGTTGATGATGTGCCTGAAGCGTAGAACGTTATATCATTTTTTAAAAGGCAATTTCTTGCACTTTTAACTAAATGTGGGACATCGTAGAAGCAGAAAATTTTTTGATTCTCTTTCCCTTCTTGTTCGACTTCAAAATACGGCTTGTTTGAAGTAACACCAAGCTCGCGGTGAAGTCCACGAAAATTTGCTCCTTGGTCAGAAACCAGATGAATTGGTACAAAGCCAATCTTCTGAAGGGCGTCTATAGATTTTAACAACAGCATTTTCAGCATTACTGAAGGGCAAGTGGATCTTACAAAATAATATGCAATCGGGTGCGTCCACCTTTTTGCAATACCCTGGGCCATAATAACTAAGACGTTGTTAGCAGGCCAATTGGTTCTGTGTAGTTCAGATCCATAATCCTCAAATCCTATAATCTTATCGCGTTTCCTACAATAATCCAAATGCGTCTTCAAAGACATTTCGTCCATGGAAATAGAACAATATCTAAACAAGTCATTAGTAACTTGACTCATTTTAAGTTCTAGGCTCTTTGTATTAAAATCAATATTGCCTGGTTGATTAGGCCAATGAGAAATAAAAGAATGAAGGGTTTTTTCTGACGGCAATCCTAACGTTTCTCTCATCAACCTATATGTTACTGAGGAAGTAAATTTAATTGAGAGGGCTAATTGTTTCATATCATTGGAATATCTAAAGCCTTTTGGCGAAGTTTTTGAATTTTTCCTACAATTACAAACTATGGTGTACAAACCATCTGATAAACTTTCCTTTAATTCATCTTCAAATTTTTTTTGAAAATCCTGATGACCTAATTTTAAATTTCTGTTCTGTTCCTCTAGTAACGTGATGTATTTTTCTTTTTCCCTAATTTTTTCCTCAAGCTCCCTATTTCTTTGCTCTACAGCTATAATATTGCTCTGAGCAATTTTCAATTTCAGTCTTAAAGACTCTTTTTTGGGAGTTCCATTTCTCAAAAAATGTGGTGTTTCGGTGCATGCATCACTTACCCTCGAAATATATATGCTTTCTTCGGTTTGCATATATTCTTCTTGTTCTTCTTCTTCTTCTACTGTTTCTTCTTCTACTGTTTCTTCTTCTACTGTTTCTTCTTCTACTTTTTCTTCTTCTAATTCTTCTTTTCTTACTTCTTCTTCTTCTTCTTCTTCTTCTTCTACTTCTTCTTCTTCTACTTCTTCTTCCACTAATACATTTTCTTCAATACCTATTTCTTCATCTTCTTGGGATATAATATCTGCACCTACTTCTTCTAATCCAACCGTTTTTAAAATTATAACTATGCTTTCAATTTTTACATACCTGGTGTTTGAATTTCAAGTTCCATTTCGGTATCTTCTTGAAAATACATAATGTCGGGAAATGCACTCCGAGTCAGCCGATTTTTTTTCCAGTTCGAAAACATCACATCCGAAAAGTGATGATCGCAAACTCTATGCTCTTTTAGCAATTTAGAGACACCCAGACATTGCCGCCATATTTCCCTCCTATTTATAAAAAAATTGAAACAAATTATGAAATAAAAAAAAAATTTATGAAAAAATGATTAAACATTTTTGATAGGAAAATGCACACATTGGAACGCACTTGGACGTGTTCTTATAAGTTTTTTTGATTTTAACAAAAAAGTGTGAATGCAACTTTCCTACTCACACTCTAAGGATTCCAGGAAGGTATAAACCATTCCTGTAGGTTCATTATTGTACCAAGGACACGACCGAATGAGTTTGAATGTTTGCATTTTTAACATTTTTGATAGGAAAATACACACATTGAAACGCACTTGGACGTGTTCTTATAAGTTTTTTTGATTTTAACAAAAAAGTGTGAATGCAACTTTCCTACTCACACTACAAGGATTCCAGGAAGGTATAAACCATTCCTGTAGGTTCATTATTGTACCAAGGACACGACCGAATGAGTTTGAATGTTTGCATTTTTAACATTTTTGATAGGAAAATACACACATTGCGTTTCAATGTGTGTATTTTCCTATCAAAAATGTTAAAAATGCAAACATTCAAACTCATTCGGTCGTGTCCTTGGTACAATAATGAACCTACAGGAATGGTTTATACCTTCCTGGAATCCTTGTAGTGTGAGTAGGAAAGTTGCATTCACACTTTTTTGTTAAAATCAAAAAAACTTATAAGAACACGTCCAAGTGCGTTTCAATGTGTGTATTTTCCTATCAAAAATGTTAAAAATGCAAACATTCAAACTCATTCGGTCGTGTCCTTGGTACAATAATGAACCTACAGGAATGGTTTATACCTTCCTGGAATCCTTAGAGTGTGAGTAAGAAAGTTGCATTCACACTTTTTTGTTAAAATCAAAAAAACTTATAAGAACACGTCCAAGTGCGTTCCAATGTGGTGCGGAAATTGGTTAAAATGAGGATACCATATTGTGTCTACTTACTTTTCAATTGGAGCGCGGAACGTGTGGCTGAATGTTGAACAGCCCATTACACAGCGCACAGAGCTTTTTTTATCCATAATTGTTATCTGAAATCTTATTTATCTGCAAAATAAAAAAACACAAATCAAAACACAAAAGGCGCGAACACTCCTTTAGCCGATTTTGAATGAAATGTAATATTATTATTGCTTTGGGCAATAATCAAAAAGAAATTTAATGAAAATGTTAATAATTAGTAAAAGTTATGTTTTTAAAAAAACAATTTTAAAATATGGTAAGTGATGTTATAATTTTTTAAATAAACAAATGCAAAAAACCAAACTTGCTATTCGAAAGATTTAAAAAATCAGAATTTTTGTTGACGTTTTCAAACTCACCTCGACGAAATAAACAGTTATTTTATGTGTGATGTTGAGGTGTTGTCACACTTTTATAATTTTTTTTGTTTGAAAAACTTAACTTATAGTGAAATTGTTAAAACTTGGTCACTGTTTTGTAATTATCAAAATACTTTTAGGAAAAAGTAATCGTTTTTAAATTCGAGAAAAAAAGAATTATTATAACATTCAGAAAAGATAATTTTTGGTATGTATAATTTTACCTGAATCAGAAGTCTTTGTATTACATTTAAATTAAAAAAAAACAACAATGTTTAACATTTTTGCTAATATATTTCAAGTTTTCTTTACATAATACAACAAATGCCTTGTTCAGACAATTATAGCTTTTTATTGAATTGAAAACTGTATTATACGTAGTACACACTTTTGAATATAGTGAAGTTAAAAATTAACATTTTCTTGCCACTTTCAATCACAAAGTCTTCTAGTCAAAGTTTCTTTTGTATTTAAATAAGCTGGATTTAAGAAAAAATAATTAATTCCGGGTATACCTTAATCCATATTTGATTATGACTATCAAAATAAGACTACGTTAATACTCAAGCAAGGAAAAAATAATTTAATTAAAATATTTTTTTTTTGAAATTATCTCAAGAACTAAAAGACATAAAATCATCTAGTTTTCAATGTTTGTTCAGAAACAAATATAAGCAATGTATTCTAAAAACAATAGTAAATAATCTTATGTCCGATTTCATAAACAAACACTTAAAGCACTTTTATCTAAAAGCTATTTAAATTTTATCAGGCCTTTAAATTTTTTCAGTTTCACCAAGCTTGAAATGGGAAATTTCAGGGATATTTTTGTTAAAATAGAGTCCTCTTCACAATCCTGTAAAAATAAAACCCCTTTTTCTTTCTATTAAGCGAATTGTGTGAGAAAAAATGAGAAAGCATTATATGTTGAAATAAATGACAAGAATCGCAAAATACAACAATGAAAATTTCTTCAAAATCAAAAATCGTGTGTGGTTCAAAAATTAAATATGAAAATCTTCTTCAGGTGAAGATGATCAATCTAATATTCTAATTAAAAATTAAAATCATAAAAATGATATTATAAATAGTAATGCAATGTTGAATTTGTTTACCTATTCATTCTGTATCTCAAAATGTTGAGAACACAAATTTTACAAAACAAAACATCAGCTGTCAATCTTCCATATTCAGTTTTTAATGACACTTTTAAAATTTAATGAGCCAAAAATGGGCATTTAGTTTTAAAAGGTGTTTAAAAGCTTGTTTACTTTAAAAGTGCTTGGTGAAACCAAAATATCCCATTTAACAGTTTAAAATGCTGTTAAATGTATAAAAGCTGTTTATGAAATTGGGCATTAAAGTGTAAAAATCACACTTCAAACCTTTTTTTGCCCAAATTTTGAATTTAAAACAATTTTTTTCAAAAAAACTGCAAATTAACACACGTCTGTTCCATTAGTAATTAGAAAATATGAACCAAAATATAATAATAAGCAATAAGTACGATCTTCTGGATCATAAAGTATGATATTAAATATTATGTTACATTCCAATACAATCACGTAGGAACATGTTGTTTTCCTAATAAGTGATTCATGTATAAGAAACCATAAGATCTTTGTTTAACCATATTTGATGACAGTTTACAGCAAAAATGTTTTTCGATTTTAGTCTTAAGTTGGCATCTGAGATGATCGGATTAATAAATATTTATTAAAAATATAATATCTCAACGAACTATTCTAATTAACATAGTTTTGACTTGATTTAAAAACAAGCTAATAGACAAAATTGTTGTCTTTAAAAAAATTTATAAAACTTAGTTGTAAGTATTACCATTATTTTTTCCATTTAACGTACATATTTTTTTAAATTGCCCCTAACGCCTAAAAATAGAGAATACACCCCGCTCCCATAGTAAAAAATGATTGTTTTTAACTATTCTATACAAATCCGTCATTAAACTTTGTCGCCTGAGTTATCGTACTCTTCCCAAAAAATGCAATACCTAATGTCGATGTAGCCACTAGGTGCCTCCCCTAAAGAATTTCTTATCACTATTCCGGATTTTCATGGTGAATTGATGTTAGAATGTGGTGAATTGATGTTAGCTGTGGTGAATTGATGTTAGAATTCGAAATAAGGGTGCGTGAGAAGAGGCGTTGCCAAAATGTGCCCGATCGGAAATTTGTACAAGTTTGATAACTAATACCGTGAACAAAATGACCTGAAATATAAAAAGTTTATATAGAAAAGACAAACTGTTATTATTTTCTTAAACAAATTTTGTCCAGGGTAGTGGCGAGTGGTCCGTACATTTTGGAAATGGCCCTCAAAATTGCCCTTACAATTTTTGTCTTCGCGGCAACGCTGGTGAGAATTGATGTTTCAGCTTGTAGGCAAAACCAGAATGACAGATTGGTTTCCGGTCTTTATATGGTGTGTCTATGGTTGTTATCTTCAACTTCACAAAGGTCCATACCTACATATACGCTGAAAAGGATAATCTGGAATAGATGAACATTGTAATGGCATTTTAGTTTGATTGTTGGAATTTTGTAAGCAAAGTGAACAATTTGCACAAACTTGTCTAATGTGATTTGACAAATTCGGCCAAAATACCGTATCCCGAGCTCTTATCAAACATGCTTCAATTCCTTGATGACTGATATGGATTCTTTGTAAAATTTCTTGACGATGGCTTGCTGGAACTAGAATTCGAGATCCTTTAAGAATAAATCCATTTGCTATGGTTAGTTCATCTCTGTAGTTCCAATAGGGATGCTCTTCTTCGTTTAGGTCGGTTTTATTACTAGGCCATCCATTCAGAATTCGTTTTTTAAGCCTTACCATTTCTTTATCAGAAGCTGTTTCTTCTTTTATTGCTTGTAGGCGTGGATCTGCAATGGGAATGTTAATTAATGGATCTATTTCTGATATCTGTAGCAATATATTTTCAATTTGTTCAATCTGGTAAATTTCGTCTTGGCTCAGTTCTGATTTTGCTTCATCATAGGGAAGTCTTGATAGTACATCTGATATATGCATCAATTTACCTTTCTTATATGTTATCTCTAAGTTATAACGTTGAAGAGATAACAGCATTCGTTGTAAACGTTTGGGGGCTTTTAACAATGATTTCTTGAAAATCGATTGTAAAGGAAGATGATCGGTTTCCACAGTAATTTTGTTTTGACCACTCAAGTATTGATGGAAACGCTTGCACGCAAATACTATGCCTAAGCATTCTTTTTCAATCTGCGCATACTTACGTTCGGTCTTTGTTAAAACTCGTGATGCATAAGCAATTGGGTGACCATCCTGTTCTAACACTGCCCCTAAACCTATGCTGCTTGCATCGCTTTCAATCACAGTATGCTTTTTCGTATCAAAATACTTCAGTATTGGAGTATCCGCTATCATTTTTTTAGTTTGGTAAATGCGTCTTGTTCGTTAGATCCCCAATGCCATTCGACATCTTGGTGACAAATTTTTCTCAACGGCTCGGTTACTTCAGAAAGCTTAGGTAAAAATCTGGTCAGGTAAGTACATTTTTTGGTGCTTCCATTTTCAAAATATCCCTTACCTTTCCTTCTTCCACTTTTAATCCGTCCGATGTCAGAGTAAATCCGAAAAAAGGAACAGTAGTCCGCCGATTTTAGCTTTAAGTGGATTTAGTTTTAAATTTTGTTCACGTAATCTTTGCAGTAATTTTTCCAAATTTTTATTATGATCCAGTATAGCATCATCCATTGTCTCACCTCAGCCAAGTACCAGAAAATCATCCACTATCACCTCCACCCCTTCAAGTCCATCTATGATCTCGTGCTGTTTCATCTGGTAAATCTCTGGAGCTGACGCAAGTCCAAACGCCAACCTATTCCAGCAATACCTTCCGAAGGGTGTCCAAAAAGTTGTAAGCTCGCTGCTTTTCTCATCTAAAACGATTTGCCAGAATCCGATCCTGGCATCTAGTGTTGCAAACACTTTGACGTTTGCCAGGCTTGGCAAAACTTCTTCAAGAGTCGGTATTTGATATTAAGGGCGCTTTAGTGCTGTATTTAAATACATTAGATCAAGACAAATTCTCAATAATTTATCTTTGCGCTTGACCAAAATTAAATTACTTTTCTTATAATATTTTTCTGCACGAGTTCGTCCAATTTTGATTTTAGATCCTTTTTAAGTCCTACAGGAATACGTCTTGGAATCTCTTGCGTCGGTGCTACGTTTGGATCAACTTCTAATGACACCTTTCCTTCCAGCTTGCCATCACTTGACATCAGCTTGACATCACTTTATTTTTCTATTATTTCTCTAGCATTAACATCTTTGATATTTTCTACAAAATTGACAGATTTTACCTCTATTATTTTAAATATTTTAGAAGTTTGAGCCGATAAAATAGGAATACATTTTTCGTTAACTAGTTGAAATCTTAGTTGCTTTTTTATGCCATCATGTTGGCCCAATAGATCGGCAACACCAACTGGTTTAATAAGATTTCCACCAAAAGCTTTCAATTTTATTTTGCTTTTCTCTAAATCCCATTTTTTATTTGTTTTTTTTTATAATCGTCTATATTCATTATATTGCATGAAGCACCAGTGTCTATTATGCACTTTAACATTGTAGGTCTTAAAATCATTCCTCCGCCTTTTTCTATCATACCGATCAGTGCCTAATATAACACTTCTTCTTCACTTTCCGTTTCTTCTACATTGTATGCTTTTTTATGTGTAGGATGACGTTTACCCTGTTTGCATACTCTACCGAAATGATTTTTCTTTTGCACTCACTGCATGTCTTACCATACGCCGGACAGTTCCCTTTTTTGTGAACAGTACCACAGTAGGCACAGCTGTCATTATAATTATTGTTCTTTCGCTGATGGTTTGTTTTATTTTTATATGTTTTTTCTTTTGTAACTAAATTCGTTTCCCCGTATTCATTGACGTCATTAAGTTTTGTTGTATTAGCCATAGTTTTCATTCTTTCTGTTGTTTGTTCTGCTAAAAAGCATGTTTTATGTGGTCTTTCTAACGTGAGGTTTTCTTCCATAAGCAAACGTCTTCTCATATCGTTGCATTTAATTCCAGGTATTAGTCGATCACATATATATTCATCTTCGTATTGAGGAGGGTATCCACATGTTTTTATTTAATCCCTCAATCTGCAAATATAGGCTTCCACGTTCTCGGAGTCATGCTGCTTAGCTGTATTGAATATGTATCGTTCATAACGGATATTTCTTGTTGGAGCGAAATATTTGTCTAAAGCATCCAATATATCTGTGGTGGTCTTACCTTCTTCTTCAGTTAATTTCAGCTTATCCAAGATCTTGAAGCAATCATCGCCTAGACAAGCCTTTAATATTGCCACTCTTACCTCTGCAGTTCTTTTCCCGAGTTCTGCCGCTACTTCATAATTTTCCCATTGTAGTATAAACAATTTCCAATTTTCTAGTGCATTTTCTCGCACATTTACCTGTCGTGGTGATGGTATACTCACTTCAACGGCTAAAGTTTCGCTTTTAGCCACAGGTGCTGTCATTTTATTTTATTTTTCAATTTTGTTTTCTTTTTATATTTGTCGAATACTTTTTTTTTTTTTAATTAATATATCAGTTTAACTTCTGACACCATGTTTAATCATGAAGATCTGGACAAGAACTGATTTATTGAATTCAATATAAATAGAATGTTTTACATAGGTTTGTTACAATAGTTAGAATGTACGAGTGTGTTTGTACTTTGTATGTATTGTACATGTTAACCGAGACAAAAGAAGACTCCAAATAACTAAACACGCGGGATCGAAATTGGTTCTAATGGTCCAACTTTCGTTTTGGCTGCAATTATCGATACTCTGAAGCTTTCATTAGCGATTTTACAGCGAGTGTACACAACAGTAGCATATGCGAGTGAAGATGCATCCAAGAATCCGACTCTTTCTCACGATGAAAACAAGTTTCTTGGAACTCTAACCTCATCGAAAAATGTTAGTTATTGTCTGCACCTAAACCATCGATCGGCTAGCTCGGAAGGAAGTGGCTCATCCCACCCTAGTTTTAATTTTGATGACCAAAGCTCCTGCAAAAAGGATTTTAAATAGTATGACAGATGGTGCCAAAAGACCTAATGGGTTGAATATCCGCGAAACCTGTGATAGTAACTATCACCTTCCTGTAGTTATTGTTGGAATCATCTTTGACATGCGGAAAGAGTACTCATCACTGGAAGGATTCCAATCCGTACCAAGAACCTTTATATATGACTGCCAATGTTCTACGTCGAAGATTGAATATTCACATTCTTCATTTGAAAGAGAAGCTAAAAGAGACCAACAATTTGAACTCCATTTTCGCAGTTCGAGTTTAGCCATTAAAGATGAGCTCCTTTGTAGATGTAGCACCTGTCATGATGTCACCAACGTAGACATCTTCTAAGAAATCCTGAGATGCGTTTGTATACTGAAATTTATAATCTTCAGCAAACTGCTTTAAGGCTCTTACGGATAAAAATGGATTACATGATGTACCGTACGTCACAGTGCGTAACCGATAGTGTTCTATGTCCTTCGAAGAAGATTCACTCCAAACAATGCGTTGATAATTGGAGTGTGACTCGTCTACCCAAATTTTGCGAAACCATTTTCACAACATTTGCAGTGAACACAAATCGATGCTGCCGAAATCGTAAGCACACGCCTATTAGGTCTCGTTGAATAGGTACGATCGAAGCGACATCTGAGAGGCGTGGAGATGAAAGAATTTGATCCCTTTTTTATACCCCTCAATAAATGGGAAGAGTTGAGAATGTGAGGGAAAATTCAACAATAATTAAAGAATAGAAAATAGAGAAGAACATATGCAAATGTAGAAGAAGATTGAGGGAGACAGTGGAAAGAACCTTTTGACATTATTATGTGTGTATGCATATTATACTTGAAGAGGAATGATTTTACGGTTACGCTTTGGCAAGAAATAGAAAAAGTATAACAAAAACAATAACAAAGCAAAAAAGTAGTTGGAAGAGTACTTTATGCGGTTGGTAGTTAAATATATTTTGTAATATATTTTTTTTCAATTCAATAGGGTGTTCCTGATAATGGTCTTTATTTTTGATATGACTCTTAAATCAAAAAAAAATTATATTTTATATTTTTTATACCAAAAATTTAGTGTGATATAATTCCTTTAGTTTGTCCGTTTTATATTTATATGTAGGTAGGTATATGTATATAAAGGGTGAATTTTTAAAAGCTATGTATAGGAAAGTCTTTCAAAACAAAAACACATAAAATTCAGAAAAATGCATGAAATCTTTATTTGAATCGATAGTACGGTCCACATAATTTAATAGGCAAGAGTACGATAACTTTGGCGACAAGATTTAATAACGGTTTTTGGTAGAGGGTCTTAATACAAGCATTTTTTACTATGGGAGGGGGGGTCTATCTCCCCCCGTTTAGGCGGTAGGGACAATTTAAAAAAATTGTTATTTAAAATGAAAAAAATTAATTAAAAAATAACGGTAATACTTACAATTAAGTATCATACCTTTTTTTAAAGCCAACATTCTGTTTTATTAGCCAGTTTTTAATTCAAGTCAAAACTATGCGTAGTTTTTGAAAAATTTAATTTTAAACTCAAATTTTGAGTAAAAAAAGTTAAAAAAAAGGTTTAAAGTGTAATTTTTCAATACTTCAAAAATATCTACCATTGTTTTTATTTCAAAATTTATTGCTCTTATTTGTTTTTGATCAAAAACTGAAAACTAGATGATTTTACGTTTTTTAGTTTTTGAGAAAATTGAAAATAACCACAACTACTATTTTAATTTAATTATTTTTTTTTGCTTGAGTGGTCTTATTTTGATAGCAATAATGGTATTTGCGTATGCGTAATGCGTGTTTGGGTGTATGCAACAGTAAGGTGTGCGCGAGTTTGGGTGTATGCAACAGTGGCATCTGTAATCCCCCTGCTTGGGCACACTATAGGATTTGGGGTGGGTGCGAGGTGGAGTGGGTGCGAGGTGGAGTGGGTGCGAGGTGGGGTGGGTGCAAGGTGGGGAGGGTGAAAGGTGCGGTGGGTGCAAGATGGGGTGCATGCAAAGTTTCTTTTGCATTTAAATAAGCTGGATTTAAGAAAAATTAATTTATCCTTGGTATATCTTAATCCATATTCGATTATTACTATCAAAGTAAGACTACGTTAATACTAAAGCAAGGAAAAAGTAATTTAATTAAAATATTTTGTTTTGGTAATTTTCAATTTTCTCAAGAACTAGAGGACATAAAGTCATCTAGTTTTCAGTTTTTGATCAAAAACAAATAAGAGCAATGAATTATAAAAAAAAAAATAGTAGATAATCTAAAATTTTTGAAAAATTACACTTTAAACCATATTTTTAACTTTTTTTTTTACCAAATTTTGAGTTTAAAACAATTTTTTTCAAAAACTATGCATAGTTTTGACTTGATTTAAAAACAAGCTAATAGACAAAAGTGTTGGCTTTAAAAAAAGGTATAATACTTAACTGTAAGTATTACCGTTATTTTGTAATTATTTTTTTTCCATTTAATGTACATGTTTTTTTAAATTGCCCCTACCGCCTAAACGGGGGGAGATAGACCCCCCCTCCCATAGTAAAAAATGCTTATTTTTAACTGTTCTATACAAATCCGTCATTAAACTTTGTCGCCAAAGTTATCGTACTCTCCCCATTTAATGTTTGAAGATTATTTCATGCAAATGTTGACCTTGCCTCAAATGGTCCATGCGCTTAGTCAAATTTTGGCATACTCTTTCCAAAATTTCGGCCGGTATCTCACGAATAAATGCAAGCGTTGTTCGTTTGTAAGACGATTCATGGTTCAATTATAGACCAAACTGAAGATGTTTGACAGTGCATTGAAACAAAACACGAAACGTGCTTCAGCTGTTTAAACCAGTGTTGCCAAAAAGATAATAGCTAAAAAATCATCCTTTACTTAAAAGGGACTCTTTTGTTTTCAAAAGGATTTTTTTCTTGATTAGCTATTCGTTAATAATTTTGATTGCGTCAGTACTTGCAGCTAAACCTCAAACTATCTACGAATTCCTTAGTAAGTTCTCATATACTAGAGTCAAATGGGCTATATGTTCTAATAAGATATCCATTTGAATCTTTTACAAGAAAAGACCTTAAAAGATTAAAACTGAAAAAAGTAAAATGTGCTGGACTATATGAATCGAAGAGACTCACAGAAGCAATTAATGTTATCATAATGATATCTCCACACAAGAAACACTTCCATTCTGTCCAAATTACTACCATGTCATCATAATACCTCATACATATATTAAGCTTATACCTTTCCAATTTACACACTGACACTCTTGTAAGGTTAATTTTTCAACGTAGTTTTATATTATATTATAGGTATTTCTTTATTTATAGGTATCTTTTCATATGAAAATTAAAATTTCAATGCAGTACACCTTATTTAGCCGTTAAAAACAAAAATCGACCTAGTTTTGAATACCTACCTTTTAATTTTTGATTGTGTTTGTACTTGATGCGTACAAATAACAAACAATACGCAATAATAACAACAACAAAATAATTGAATATATTTAAAACCTTCAATGCATCATATGCCAAATATGGCAACATTTCATTTTTCACAAAAATTGAAAATTGAAAATTTAAAATCAAACGAGAATTATTAAATTCAAAATACCTACAACGAGTATACATAGCTACAAACATATGTATTTGTATATGCCAAATATGGCAACATTTCATTTTTCACAAAAATTTAAAATCAAACGAGAATTTTTAAATTCAAAATACCTGCAACGTTAAAATATACATAGCTACAAACATATGTATTTGTATATGCCAACATTTCATTTTTCACAAAAATTGAAAATCAAACAAGAATTCATAGAGGAGATATATTATCTAGAGTCCCGACTGGTACCCGTCTTGCCTGAAACACCCTCAAATTTTATTTAAAGTAACTCTCTTAAAAGCCCGTAACAACTACATAGAATCTGCATTTTCCCATAAGAAATGCACGGGACAACTAACACATGCTAATGCTAATGAGCAAAATTCGCTCAATTTAGTTTGTAGGCCGAAAGAGAGCAAACCCATTAAGTCGGGACTCTAGATAAAATATTTCCTCTATGCAAGAATTTTTAAATTCAAAATACCTACAACGTTAAAGTATACATAGGTACAAACATATGTATGTATATACATATCTCCTCTGCATTGCCACGTGGAAGCAAAAAAAATGTAAACAAAAATTATTCCTTCTTGGTTTGACATTTGTAATTTGGCGATCTCCCTTGAACATATTAATGCTTATGAATCTTAAACAAATTTCCTTTTTTCATTCTTTCTTTAGTAATTTTCTCCTCATTATTAATTTCCTACCAAATATTTTGATACACGCAGCGCCCTCAAGGCGTCGTGGAGATGAAATAAAAAATTTCGTTCCATAGGAGTACTATAAGGAATATATATACAATGGTTGAGCTGTCTGGTTTTAGAACTGCATGTTGGGAAAGATAAAAGCAACTGCCATTAGAAGAACCTATTTTTGCACGAGGAATGCGGTTAAATTGCTCTCTTGGTTGATCGACGATATGTTTAATGGAACTACCTCTTCAAGCTCCCAAAAACGTTGTAACGGAGCATCTACATCAAGAGTAGAATGAAGAGAAGTGTTAAAATTTAATTGTTCCAATTCAAAGAACTATCCTGTAATGATCCAACCGAACGAAGTGTTTTGAACGAAAGGTAAACCATCACGGGCTCGAATCTACCCGTCTTTCAAAATATTCCAAAGTTTATTACATCCCAAAAGAATAGCAACGGCGTGATTGAGTATCTACGCGACGAATTTAGAGCACTGAGGTAAAATGTGATCATTTTGACACATCGGACATTTTGGTTGAATCTTCGATGCCCAGCTAAATGAGATTGAATGTTATTTGCTGGCTTAGCCCGCGATGGGATTGATCAACTACCGACAGATTGACAAGCCTCGAGACCATCAAATCATATATCTAAAAATTCGATTACTGTACAGTATTCCCAAGAACTAATATGCTCTGCCCATGATTGTTTTGTATCATGGTCGAGTTTGTTTAATAATAAGTTAATAAGCCACGGGTTGTGGCTATTTTCGTCCAATACAATAAGTCCCCGCTGGACTTCATTGATTCAGAAATTTTTCTAAGCGTTTGAACATTGCTAGCATTGGAATTTGGAAGCGACAAAAACGTTTCTTTAAATGATTGTACTATTAATTGACTGCGATCGTTCCGCTTTTCTAATCGATCCCATTCTTAGGCATGGTTCGCTTCCGATATAAAAACATGTAATAGTTTTTGAAGAAGATACATTTAATTTTTCTAGACACAAAGATTGCTGTTCAGTTAACCGATCTATAGCTGAAGATTTTTAATTTTTTTGTATTTTTCTTTCATCGACATCGTCCTCTTTAAAATTTTCTTAAATTTCATTGTGCAAACTGCAAAGTTCAGACCACGTGATTTCTAGTTTATCTAACCGAATTTGCAACAATTCAGCCGATGATGTAGAATCATCGATTGTATCGATAGTATTGATAGGGACAAGATCTAAATTTACCTATTAGCGTGTTTTAAAGCAGATAAAAAGATACCCTGATTGTTTGGGAGCTTAGTACGAGTATTAATTTGATAGAATCAAGTATGGGTAGAGGTAAGGGTCTAATCAAGAAGGAAATAGGCCAAATTCAAGTTTACCGGAATCTCGGCAAAACCATCCTTTTTATAGCCAGCAAAATTTAAAGAAGTTCAAATGTTGTTTACAACTACGTCAAGGACCCAGAGAGGTATTGAAAAAACTCCAAAGGAAGAGTCAACAAAGCCACATCATATCATTAAGGGCAGGCGATAGTGAAAACAACTTAAGTTTTAAGGCTTTACTTACTTACTTACTTACTTACGGTGGCGCTACAGTCCTGTGTGAACTAGGGCCTCACCCAACAAACTTCTCCATCTAGCTCGGTCCCTAGCTAGATGTCTCCAGTTTCGCGCTCCGAGTTGGGTGAGGTCACCTTCCACTTGTGCGCGCCACCTGATTCGCGGTCTTCCTCTACTGCGCTGTCCTGTGGGTGTGGACTCGAAGACTTTCCGGGCCGGAGCATTGGTTTCCATGCGCTCTACGTGACCCAGCCATCTTAGTCGTTGGACTTTTACCCTTCTGGCTAAGTCTACGTCGCTGTACAGCCCGTACAGTTCGTCGTTCCATCTTCTCCTCCACTCCCCTTCGATGCATACGGGACCGTAGATCACCCGAAGAATCTTTCTCTCGAAACGACCCAAGGTGCTTTCATACGCTTTTGTCATGGTCCATGCTTCTGCACCGTATAGCAGGACGGGGATGATTAGGGTCTTATATAGCGACACTTTGGTCTTTCGAGAGAGGATTTTACCACTCAATTGCTTTCTTAACCCAAAGGAACAGCGGTTAGCAAGAGTTATTCTTCGTTTGATCTCAGCGCTGGTGTTGTTGTCTGCGTTTACAGCGGAGCCTAGGTAGACCAAGTCCTTGACTACCTCAAAGTTACGTCTGTCGATGGTGACGTTTTGACCAAGACGTCGGTGTTGTAAGTCCTTTCTTCACGACAGCATGTACTTTGTTTTGCCCTCATTAATCATTAAACCCATTTTTGCCGCCTCTGCCTCAATACTCACAAAAGCCCCATTGACATCACGCTGAGTTCTTCCGATTATGTCAATGTCATCAGCATATGCTAGTAGTTGGACAGACTTTTGAAAGATAGTGCCTCTATTTAAGGCTTTCCATTAGTAAAATCAAGGCATAAGCTGGGGTTGTTGCTCGGGTGATACAGAAGACAGATCACGTACGAAACCAAAAAATGAAGAGAAAACCACCATTCAATGGTGCACGCATAAGCCAACACCTTAATGTTGCAACAAATCACATCAGGTGGAATCGAGCTTAATTTGGAAGGGCCTGATGGATATATCTGCTATTTCCATGATTTAAGAAAGGATGTTGTCAGTGAACTTTCTTTGGGGAAGGTCCCCTCTGTTTTTTTGCGTCGTCGTCGGTCGTCCGCTGCTTCTGCGCGTTTTGTTCTACGTCTATTTGTGT
Organism: Eupeodes luniger; assembly: GCA_951509635.1. Taxonomy (NCBI): domain Eukaryota; kingdom Metazoa; phylum Arthropoda; class Insecta; order Diptera; family Syrphidae; genus Eupeodes; species Eupeodes luniger. Next base: position 215,252,721 of record OX608073.1, read on the forward strand.
TGATTGTTATCAATTAAATCAATAAATAAATACATACAACTCATACCTATAACAGTAAAAAAAAATTGAATAATAGTTTATAATTTTCTCGATCATGTACCTCAAATTGCATTGAGTTTTACAACTAATGCAATTGATACACAGGCTACGTGTCGTCGCTTGACTACAGATTACACTGGTCGACAAGGTTTTTCTACTGGCATTGAAATTGCACTTTTCCAAAGGGTTTTGGAGGCCTTAATTTAAATCCGACTTTAAAATTAATGTATCACATCAGGTTTTTCAGATATTACTTTTTAAAATGCGAAAAAAACACGTATATTCGGCTTTTTGAGGCTGTCCAAATTTATTAAGTAGCTTTTTTTCAATAAAATCCGTGAATGTTTTCCAAATCTTAAATGTCTCTATTCAATATTCAATTGAAATATTTATATTATTTCATATAATATTCGAAAAAAACTTCAAAATTTGTTAGAAATCACATGTCCTACAAAAAACTAAAAGAAACGCTTAACCACTTTTGCTAAAATAGTTTTCAACAGAAAAAGGCAAAACGGTTTGAAAGTAAGTTTGGTTCTTGTAACGAATCTGTTGTCTAAATAATTTTATTATAGCAAGTTTTTGAAATATATTAAAAAATTTAAAAATTGATGTTGAAAACGGGTATTTTTAAAACTTGAGCAAATAGTTAAAATATGAGTTTGGATTCGAAATCAGCACTAAAAATGTAGTCCAAAACGTAATTTACAAAACTATTACCTAAAGTATCAAATTCAAGTTTTTTTCAAATAACTTCAAATAAAGATTCAAATAAAGACTCATAACTAATGCGAATTTCCAGAAACTAAGTAAGATACTAAAGTCCTTTGAATTTTATCCAAAAGAGAAAGGTTTGTACTTTTCAAAATCATCATACAATTATTGTTAAGAGATATTTTGAGTTTGAACTTAGGCTTAAAAAAACCCGTTTTTGTTTGGTTTTAGCATTTTTAAAGTGGCATATTTTAAAAACCTGACGTGATAGAAAAATTTAAAGGTTAGATTCGAATTTAGGACATCTTAACTCTCTAAAAAAGTATTCTTTTGTTTGTGCAACAGAAAAAAAACGTAATTTTGTCAACCAGTGTTATTGATAACAAATTTTTTACTGTTTTGCATTAACAGGGGCGGATTCGATTTTTGTCACTACTAAGGCATAACACTAGTAGTGGCGTATATTGAATAGCATTTTGTGGTTCAACTTAGTGATATTTTTATGGGCTTTGTCTGTTTTGGTTTTTTTTTATTTTTTAATCTGTAATGGCTGTAAATTTCAGGGTAGATTATTGTAATATACTTGGGCTTAGAGCGAATTTTTTTTCGGCGTACTCCCATACTGTTTTAAACAGGCCAGCTGCATTGGCACTAAGTGAAACCCAAGGAGGTGAGGATTCCGATCCTGCTGAATTTTTTACTCATGGGTATAGCTTGGTGCCTTTATTCTTTTCCTACTATGGCCTCGCCATCTACATTAGGAATGATGTTGCTTATCAGTTCTTACCACATTATGGTCCTTGCACCAATTCTTTTTTCAATTTTATGTGGTTTAAATTTTCCGTAAGTAAGTAAATCATTCACTATTGCTTCCTTTATCGAAGCCCTAATTTAGACAGAGTATACACTTCTCGTGAATTTGATGCTTTGTCTGATTCCATCCAAAGAATAGGTTCGTCCTATCCTCGCACTGAAATCGTTGCTACGGGCGATTTCAATGTACACAATTGTTCATGGCTTCAATATTCGGGCCAGACAACATCCGAAGGAGTGTGTGCTGAGATCTTCGCTGAGTTGAACCACCTAACTCAGCTGGTCAACGAGCTCACTCGAATATCGGACGTTGTAGGTCGAGCAGAAAACACTCTTGACTTGATATTAGTGTTCCATCTCCTCTAGGCACATCTGACCATTCTGCAAATTTCTCGTCTCAAAACTCTTCAGTTAAAGAAAGAGCTCCTAGGAGGACCGTTTGGCAATACGAGAAAGCCAACTGGGACGGTTTCAATAATTATTTTTGGATCTTTAACTGGTCACTATGCTTCCTCGATAGTGACGTTGACGTCAGCGCTGGGGCCTGATTGTGAGGTTCGCGGCGGATCGTTTTCAATTTGACCTTTCAAATTCGACTCGCGTCGTATTTCCTTATTAACGAATTCGCGGCGAAGCGAAAATAGTTCTTCCTATATTCCAGTGATTTGACACTTTTGGTTTGACTTTTTCTTCCTATATTCCAGTGGTTTGACAGCTTTCCACAAATTTTGTTTTGTTTTGATTGAATTTGTGAAATTTGCGATGATTTATTCAAAATTTTATATTTTACTAGCTTTTACCCGCGACTTCGTCCTCATTAGATAGTTTTTTTTGAATAGTAGTATGAAAAAGCCTGAGCTGTCCTTTTTTGTACGTATGTTTGAATTGTGCCGAGATGGGATGAGGCCATACCAAGTGTGATTGTCGTAGGTTAGCTGACGAACCGAGTAAATCATTAAGTATTAAAGAAACAATTAAATTTACACGACGAATAAAATATTTGCAGGATTTCTCTGTAATTTGCATACGTCCGACAACGGCGTGTGCCCTCACGTGTGTGCCCGTTCGGATAGACACACTCAGTGATGTCCTCCCCCCGCGACGCACTACCGCCGCCACCACCTGCCTCGTCTATCGCGTGCGACCCCCGCCCGCGCATTCGCCCTGCGCTTCAGCCGAAACAGAATTATCAGAAGTAGAAGACAGACCCAGTGAATTATTTGTTGTACCTACTACATGGCTCGTGTTTGGCGATGAAAGGTTGAGCATAGCAAAGTTTAGGTTTAAAATTATTATTTGTGGAACTTGGTGGGAGCCACAGTTTGCGTCTACCGTTGAGAGGTTGAAACACGTGGCGCGCAAAGCCCGTGTTAATATACGTGTATGATAAGTTTAACATGTTCGTCAACTTATTTCATAAGGGTTGGGAATGCGTTGTGTTCCCGTAATACCAATTTTATCCAAATATTATTCAAATCTTTGGTAATTTAGGAGTGAAAGCGATCAGATTCCCCGAAAAGTAATTTTTCCCATGGGAATGCGTTGTTTTCCGGAGGTCAAAAGTAGCTCATGTCCTTTCTTAAGTCTCAAACTATCTCCTTACCAAATCTCATTTAAATCTGTTCAGTAGTTTAGGCGGAAAAGCGATCGGCCCACCTCAATTTTCCCATGGGAATGCGTCATTTTCCCGGGGTAAAAAGTAGCCTATGTCCTTTCTTGAGTATCAAAATATCTCCATACCAGATTTCATGCAAATTGGTTCAGTAGTTAAGGCGTGATTGAGTAACAGACAGACAGACAGAGTTACTTTCGCATTTATAATATTAGTATAAGTATATAGATTGTGGATAAATTATAAGAAAATTAGAATAAAGCTGACATATATTTTTATATAATTACAATCAAGAAATCGAACAGTGAATAATAATAAACACTCTTTCGCCTGTGAATCGGCCAAAAAACAGCTGTCGAATTTCAACTTGCCAACAAACATTACGACATTTCAAATTCGCCTTCGAATTCGTTAATTGGTCGAATTCAAAACGAAGAAGGCGAAAGCAATAATTGAAAAATGGTAAACTCGCTAGAAAAACGATTCGCCATAAATCCCATAATCAGGCCCCTGATATGATCACAAGTTTGATTCTCCTGAGAACGAGAACTTTTATCCCGAATAGGGTTAAAAGCATCAGACCTAGGGAAAACGCATGGTTCGATGCGAGCTGTAAAGAGGTCATTAGGGTCAAGGAGGTAAGTTTCCATTGTTTTAAAACCAATTAAACTGAGAAAAACCGGAATAAGTTCAAGCAAGCCTGTAACGCCCATATTCGTCGGACCAAATTTGTACATGACCAAAAATTACAGCAAAAAATATTGCAATGTCCCAAAGACATTACAAATTTTTGGTCATTTGAAAAAAACATGAGGAATTCTTCCTCTTCCTCGGTTCCTACGCTCGTTGTCAATGACACTCCATTTCTTAGTTCCTTAGCGAAAGCTAATCTCTTTGCTAGGCAGTTCGCAAGCAATTCAACGCTGCCAGTGAGTGTTATGACTCCGCCTGCTATTAAGTGCATTAGTCATTCTATGGGACCAATTTTTTTTCGCACTCATACTGTGGCGAGAGTCCTCAAAGATCTTAACATTCATAAATCCACTGGCCCGGATGGTATCCCCACTATTGTTCTGAAGAGGTCTTCTTCAACGCTGGCAAAACCACTGCGTAAGCTTTTTCATCTGTCCTACTCCTCGGGTCTCGTTCCGAGTGGATGGAAAATATCATTTGTCCAGCCCGTCCCCAAAAAAGACGAATCTTCTTAACCCTCTATATACCGACCGATTGCACTTTCGTCCCTTCTTTCCAAGGTCATGGAAACGCTGATTAATTATCAGCTCAAGAAATATCTTGAAGATCGAAAGCTTCTTAATGACCGACAATACGACTTTCTCAGCAATATGTCCACTGGTGATCTCATGGTTCATCTCACCGAACAGTGGAGCAAATCTTTACATCGCTTTGGAGAAAGTAAGTTTATTGAACTTAATATTTCAAAAGCGAAAATGCGTGCTTTCGGTTTTCATGAATCCCTCCTTCATTGGATTAGTAATTACCTTTCGGATCGTTCAATACAAGTAATATTGGATGGATTCAAGTTTGAAAACCACAAAATAAATGCTGGTGTGCCCCAGGGCTCCGTTTTATCTGCAACACTCTTTCTCATTTTTATTAATGATCTCCTGCCTGCAACTTCTAAGCCAATACATTGTTTCGCTGACGATAGTACTCTTAGCTTTTCGTATTCGTTTTCAGAATCACATCCCTCTTCTTTGGATGTGGAACTGCAACGACAAAATATGATAAGCTCATTAAATTCCGACCTAAACAGCATTGTACAATGGGGAAAAAAAAACGCGTGGAATTTAATGCTTCGAAAATCCAATGTTGTCTTGTATCGTTAAAGCGAGATATACCCCCTTGCCATTATCCATAGATGGCACTTGTATCGAGGAGACTGAACATCTCGATATTTTCGGTATGTGTATCACCAACCACCTTTTGTGGAACGATCACATACGCAATGTTTCAAAAACTGCTGCAAGATATTTTGGTTTTCTAAGGCGATGCAAGAAGTTTTTCTCCCCTTCTGATCTGGCTGTTATCTACAAAACTTATATTCGTCCAAGGCTTGAGTACAACTCCCATATATGGGCTAGTGTTCATGCAACTTACATGAGCCTCTTGGATAGTATTGAACGTAGAGCATTTAGATTAATTGGTGATAACACCATCATTGGATCGCTTGAACATCGTCGTAATGTTTCTTGGCTTACCCTTTTTTACCGCTATTTTAACGGTTTATGCTCAAAAAAATAGCCAGTTGCATTGCTCCTCTTAAACAGTTCAACCGTAATACTCGCGCTTCTAGGAATGCTCATCAATATACCCTCAAGCCCAACTTCGGTCGTACTGTCAAGTACAGAGATTCGTTCTTTAGGCGTACTACGCTAATGTGGAATTCCTTACCACACTCTGTCTTTCCCAGCCATTGCAATATTCAAGAATTCAAAACCAATGTGCACCGACACATCCTTTCAACCCCTCTCTCCCTTTCCTAGTGCTCACACTGTGTCTACATAATAAGGGTAGTAATATCCCCTTAAGTGTGCGCTATAAAAAAAAAAGTATCTTCAAAAAAAGCACAGCAAAGGAGGTAGTGTAATGGTATGGGGAGCAATCACCTATTACGGGACCGTGGAGCTGGATTTTCAAAGCTCTAAAATGACGGCAATCACTTACAAATCAATTCTGTAACGAGCTTTTCCGCAGTTTTCTGAATTATTTGATGAGCAACGATGAACTTTCCAACAACATAATGCACAAATACATACCGCACGGACAACAAAAACCTGCATCCTTTTGACCTGAACATCATGGAAAGCGTATGGGGATGACTTTCAAGAAAAGTCTACGAAGGAGGACGGCCATACCAAAAAACCGAAGAGATTATTGAAGCACTCTATGAATCCATGCACCACAAGCAGGCACGTAGCCAGGGGGGGGGCAAGAGGGTAGTCGGGATGGGGTTTAAAGCCTTGGCCGGCTTACATACTTGTTTTATAGTTATAGGGTTTAGTTTTAAGTAGAATAGGCATGGTGGCACAAAAAAAAATAAATACAAAAAATACAAAAAAGAAAATACAAAAAAATTACAAAAAAAAAACATGGAATATAAGAAAAAAAAATAAAAAAAAAGAACAAAATATTAAAAAAAAAAAACGTTAGATAGTTAGATTTGCTGCTGTGGTTGTTCTAGTTTTAAGTAGTTTATATAGGTAGAATAGGTAGTTTTAGTTAGCTTTAAGTTTTATATTAAGGACCTTATTTTAAGTAGTTTTTTAAGTAAAAATAAAAAAGGATATTGACATTAGTTTTTTCTAAATTTTCTAATGAATAAAAAAAATAAATAAAATTTAATCTTAGGGCCGAAAGGCATTAGCATTAAGTATTATTGTTTAACTTAGAGTGTCCGTATGGGACCAGTAAGTTAGTTGTAAGTTATGGTTAATTAGGCTAGTTTTATGAATTTTTGCCTAGCTTTAAGATAGTTTTAAGAATTAATTAATATAAATGAATTTGAAAAAAAAAAAAAAGTGATGGTTAGTGCGTTGGACTGTCATGCAAGGGGTCTTGGGTTCAATCCCTGCCTGTGCTACCTAACTTTTTTCACGGGTACTGCCTCTTGCGAGGAATTGACAAATCCTCCAATAGTAATTCTTGTCATGAAAAGTGCTTTCTCAAATTAGCCGTTCGGATCCGGCATATAAACTGTAGGTCCCTTCCATCTCTGACAACATTACTCGCACACAGGAATGGTTGAGAGTTGTAAGTCACTAAGTATTGCTATTAGTCTTGAAGAAATATCCACCAAGACGTGGGCAATGTCTTCAAAAGCATCAACCCTGTTAGCAGCAATTCAAAGAAGTGATTTTCTGGTAAGCCTCATGGTATGCGAAAAACTTTTTAGTTTAATACCCTTATCAATTTTCCTTCAAAATGAATCTTTAAATTTCGTGTCTGAATAAATCTCACGAAACAAGTCTTAAGTTCTCTTAAGAACATAAGAGAAACTGCCAGAGACTTTTTCAGAGACGCTTTTCAATCCGCATCACAACTTGCCAGGGATTTATTTGATAGCATAACAGAAGACTATTTTAGAGTTTCTATACTTATTCCCTGTCTAGATTCTCTTATACAAAATCTTACTGACAGATTTATGGTCAACGAGGACGTTTTACTATCGTTTCAAGCTCTGCTTCCAGGTTTTGCTGCCGCCAATCGAGTAAATGAAATGGAAAATCTAACACTCTACTTCGATAACGCAATATCCTTGTCAGCTGTTAAAGTGGAGTACATACTCTGGTGCGAAAAAATTTCATCGATCGATCCCTCTTCCGATGTTCTGAAACTGCTAGATATATGTGACAAGACCTACTTCAGGAGCATAAGCTACTTGCTTACAATTTTGGCCACACTACCAGTTACAACAGCTAGCGTTGAAAGAACCTTTTCAACGATGAAAAGGATCAAAACAGTATCCCGAAGCGTTATGGGCCATCCAAGACTAAGCGCACTTGCAATGCTGTCTGTTGACTCAGGTATTGATGTGGATCCAGATGAAGTGATCGACATTATGTCTAAAAAAAAAAGACAAGGCGTTTATTGCTGTAAAAATCCAAACTATTTATTTAATTAAATAAAAAAAAATACAAACAAAAATAAAACATTTACATTATGTAGTTTTTTAAAATTTTTGTATATAGAATTACTTCTTCGAAATTGAACAAGCCCCCCCCGAACCGAAATCCTGGCTACGGGCCTGACCACAGGTTACTTGAAGTGATTCAGAAACCAGGGGCACACATTGCTAAAAATTATTTTAATCCATTATATAATAAAATAAAAAATTAAAGGTACTTTTTATGAACTTCTACTGAAAAACCGCCATAAAACTTGTATTTATCAACTTAATACAACATATTTTTTGCAATATAGACTTAATACATACCTCATTCACTCCACATTGTTTTTTTCCAAAAAACCTAAGGGTTTGAAAAATAACATCCAATAAAAAACGAAAAAAGCTTGTCAATATCCATGTGACTTGAAGTGTATAGGTACAATGTACTTAGTATATGCTTCAGTTTTGGATATTGCGAACACTAATTTATTATTGATTTTTTGTCTTTAAAGTCCAACGACGAAGGAACAAATGTTTAAGATTAAACGAAATGAATTCTGTTTGTTGAAATTAAAACCCAAATAACCAACAGGAAAGTTGTTAAGAATTAAAAATTCTATTAAAATAATATATATGTATGTACTGTACATGTATAATATGTTAAGTGATTTATTTTCGAACGATACAGGTTGCCAAAAAAGATGTTTACAGCTTGCCGGTTGATCTAAAAGAGGTCGGTACATATTGATTTTCTTGGTTACAAGGCTAGTTTGCAGAATACGAATTAGATAAGAAAGATAACAATGATAAGTAATTGAGTGATAATTATTATCATGTAGCAAAACAAATTATTTTAATTGTATTACGGTATATTAACATTTTGTTGGCAAGTTCTTAACAAACATAATTTTTATAGATAGTTTTTAGCAAGTATTATTTTGAATAAATGCAAATAAAAGTATGAATGTAATATGTTAGAGAATGATAAGATCGTTGTTCTTAAATATTTAACTAAATGTTGATTGACTCTTGAACTCAGTGCTTTAAAAGGACGATAAGGTTTCTTCCGAGCATCAGCAAAGTTTTTGAGAATATCATCAATGGGGCTCCAACTAAGTGGGCAGTTCGGGATCAAGGCGGGTCATGACACAATTTCTGCTGCGTCTAAACTTGTTTTCTGATATCCAATGTAATAAATACAAAAAAAAATGCCCAGGTGTTGTTCTGGTTGATTTGGAAAAGGCTTCAGATTCAGATACCGCATGGTTCGAGGGTCTTTATCAAAAACTAAGCAAACTCGGCAAATTATGATATGCTTATCGGTATAAAGCTTTTTGTTAAAAGTGGCAATGTAACTTTTACCACAACATTCCAAATAAAAAATATTCTTTAAAAGAGAGCGGTGAATTCGCCGATTCTCTACAACATCTACATCAGCGATCTGATAGGTAGTCAATTGTGATTGCGTACACAGACAATCTAGTTGCGTACAGGAGGGCCCGAAAGGTTGAGGTTCTTAAAACGATATCGGATACAGTTCTGCTCCGGACTCCGTTGGCAAGGGTCAGGAGGGATACGTGCAAGAATCAGCAAGAGATTGTGTAGTATAGTATGTACATAGGTATCTGATTAGATCAGTTTTTATATTTCGACAGACATATGTACATATATATGATGATTGTTTCTGGCTGTTCTTTGTGGTTAAACGTTGCCCCTTCCCAGAAGGACAAAATTGACAATTTCGTGGCAAAACTCGTTCAAGGTCACATTACGAGAGCTCTGTCTTCGACCAACGATTTAATTTTCGGGGCTTTTTTCTGAACGACGAGTGTTTTGAAAGTGCACGCTTGTTGCAAACAATAAAAAAAACGTATTACAGAATAAAATGAAAAAAATCTGTGTAACAAAATTTATTTGAAGTCGATATCTTACTGTTTCTTTAGCTATGGACGACGAAAAAAACTTCCCGCACTAACGCGCAGAAAAATCTTTTATTTATACTAGCTAGTACCTTGAAACGTCGAGAAATGTTAAAATTTTCAAATCGACAAAACGGACCGATTACAATAACTTCCTATTGGATGTTAAAAATCAAAACAAATAGTTAGATTTGCTTCTGTGGTTGTTCTAGTTTTTTTTCTAGTAGTAGTTTTTTTAGGTAGAATAGGTAGTTTTAGTTAGTTTTCAGTTTTTTCAGTTAGAAATAAAAGATATTGAAATAAGTTTTTTTCTAATAAAATAATAAATGAGATAAAATAAATAGATCTTAGTATTAAGTATTAGATTTTAAGTTAGAGTTTCCATAAGGAGCCAGTAAGTTAGTAGTTGGTTATGGATAGTTTGGCTCGTTTTATGAAATTTTTTCTAGCTTTTAGATAGTTTTAAGAATTAATTAATAAAAAATAAATACAAAAAAAGTGCGCAGGAATGTCATTCCAGAGGTTTTTGCATTCAATCCCTGCCTGTACTATTTATATTCTTTTTCACTGGTACTGCCTCTTGCGAGGAATTGACGAATTATCCAAGATCCGTTTAGATTGGCTGAGAGTTGTAAGACACAAGGGCCTTATTCTCAACAGACTAATGCGTTCACTAATTTTATTCAATTGGAAACTTTCCTATTGAGAATTAAAGTAATTAATAGATAATTTTATGAAAACTCTTTCAAAGAAAGCACAGAATTAATATTTATTTAACACAAATGTATTGAAAATATTATGAAAAACAGTTATTTAGAACGTAAAGAATATTATTATAAAAAATAAATTTTATTCATGGAACTTAAGATTTTATTAGTATAAGAAATATAAACAAAATAATACTGAAACACAATGCAATAAAAATACTTATGAAATTATATTATTCAGTTAAAAAAAATTGAGTTAGAGCTGTATAATAAAAAAAATCAATATAAAAGAGTATAAAAGAGACTTATTATCATCCTTAAATACTTAAGAAAGCACAGAATTAATATTTATTTAACACAAATGTATTGAAAATATTATGAAAAACAGTTATTTAGAACGTGAAGAATATTATTATAAAAAATAAATTTTATTCATGGAACTTAAGATTTTATTAGTATAAGAAATATAAACAAAATAATACTGAAACACAATGCAATAAAAATAATTATGAAATTATATTATTCAGTTAAAAAAAATTGAGTTAGAGCTGTATAATAAAAAAAATCAATATAAAAGAGTATAAAAGAGACTTATTATCATCCTTAAATACTTAAGAAATTGTAAGAGAAGATGTAACAAAAATTGAATTCTGAAAATATAAATCAATTGAAATTTTAGGAAAATTAAATGACATAAGAAGAACATATAGTACGATAATACTAACAATTTGTATATTCATAATATTAATTTGTATATGTTTTTAATGCAAAAATAGCAATGAAAGGATTTTTACAACTGTGGATTTTCCATCAGTAGCATTTCAACCTATGGACAATTCATGAAAAAGGGGTGTATTTACATATATCAGCAGCTGATAACAGTAATGAAGATGTAACTGATATTGTCTTTATTCGCCAACTTAAATCAACCACAACTTCCAGCTACTAAGTAAGAACAAGAAAAGATAAGAATGAATGTAGAAATATTAACATCGAACAGAGAAAGATAAGAAAGTATTTCGTACATTCATATCAGTACAAATAAGGATGCTTAAAACAAAGAGAGATAAGACTGTGCAGATAAAACTGTGCAATTTTATTTCATTATTAATAAGGAAACTAAAGACAAATACAGATAAAGATGCGTCCATATCACTATAAAAAGGATATACATACATATATCAAAATATTTTAAGTTATTACCTAAAAAAATGATAATAAAGCAAGCATCGTTCTCGCTAAAAATGGGGAAGCTAAAAATTAAACAGTATAAAACAAAGTAATAATGTAAAATGCTCACAATATTATATACATATTCATAATCTGAAAACAAACTGCCTTACTATAAAATTGAAAAGCAATCTGAAATATAAAAATTGGCAGAAGATTTTTAAACAAAATATATGAAAAAAAAATAGAAATACAACTCATTAATGTAATATTTACATTACATTACATTACATACTACTCAGCACATAAATGTACAGAGTAGAGACACAGCACCTTGAGCGACTAGACTATATAAGGTGATAACAACACAAGACATTAATACAAGACAGAAGGACAGAGGAGAAAGAACAACACAGAAAGAACACATGACAACAGCACGCGGTAGGTTTCGAGACGGTCCTCCATCTATCTACTAACCACGCTCACTGATGCTTGATTTCGGTGATCGATGGGAACCGAAGCTTTATCAGTGACTATGCCGTTGCCTAATATTTAATTTAATCAAAATAACGGCATGCAAATATAAAAACTCTAAGGAATTTAAACGCGCAATATTATCGAGTTAAGCAAACACAAAAATAAAAACAATTAAAACAGCAAAACTTCTTCGTTTGAATACATATTGTATGTATGTATGTATGTATGTACAATAATTTAATGTTACATAGTAATTGAGTTTACATATCGTATCATTTCCATTTATAAAATAAAAAAAATCTGTTAAGATTTTAATAGTATGTTTAATAACAATCATTTTGTTTTTTAACATACGAAAAAATATTAGAAATCTATATCTATCTATATCTATATCTATATCTATATCTATATCTATATCTATATCTATATCTATATCTATATCTATATCTATAT